>JABXWE010006498.1:0-33299 GCA_014611495.1 Limonius californicus | reverse complement strand
ACCCACAGACAGACATTTTTTAAAAACCACTTTTTTGGGTTCCTAGAGACCCAAAACGGATATATCCGTTAAAATCTCGATTTCGAAAATTTTCATGATTTCAATACTTACCCTATACCTATAAGGTATGGGAAAGTAAAAATTAAAATTTTTAGCATTTCCACCTTACGTGACTTACAAAGTATTTACCTTCAAGCAAACGTTACCTAAAAATATCTGCTAAGGATTGTAACTCGAATAAGGGGCAAGTTTTTAGAAATTTGCGTCGTTACACTTGAAATGATGACATTCTTCTGGAATTGAAAATATAATCACCGATTCTTGTAGTGACGAAATATTTGATTGCATAAATTTCATACTTAAAGCGCAAAAACAACCGAAGGACGACGGTTTGTAAAAAATGAGCTAAAACTGTATAATTAATACGTATTGATGAGCATCTATAATGCATTTGCATTTTTATAACAGATAATGGCAAGATTCTTGATATATTTTGAGTACTGATAACAAACATGGATTTTTAAGTTTGAACACTATATAATGTTCGTAAGTTTCCCAGATATTGTGTTTAAGGAATATATCTAATAAAGCTTAGTCTTTAAGATCTCGTTATAACCGAGTTGGACTACAATTTTCTTTTTCTGTTACTGTTGTCAGAAATACAAATAAATATTGGATTTTGTTGCTCGTTGCTCCTTTATAGTTTATAACAGCAAGCCCCGTTTAAAGTTATCCCGATTAAAGCTGATTCGATATAACGCGGTTCTGCTTGAAACCTAAAAAATCTCTACACTAACGCTTATTCCTTAACCCGAACCCGAACCATTCAGCGAAAGGTGACCATTGGACGTAGCGCTGTAATTCCCCTAAACCCTAAATCTATATTTATCCCATGCACTTGTTTTCCCCCTACATCGTGTAGCGTCACCCACGAAAGATAAGGGCTTGTAATCAGCTGATCGCATTTAAGTATTTTTCTACCAATGAAATTTGAAATTTCAAAAGTGCACACATACGGAGCAGGGCGAAAGCGTAAAACTATAAGTTGAACAATTAGTGCGAGTGAGACCTTGTCTTTCTCACGGTGACGCTCTCTTTTAATTTTTTTTCTGTTATGTGTATTTTACAAGTTTATGTTAAAATACAAACTTAACATTAAAGTAAAACTTTTTCATTCTTTCAATATTACAATTTACTTTCGGCTTAGACAGCGTCGTCATTAGGGAACTACACCCAGCATTATCAGGTGAGGACCGGCCTGCAGCTTGTCTGCCTTTACAAGCATTTATTCTAGAAGTTTAAGCCATATTTGTTCGTAGGCCCTGCCTGTCTAAACAAGGCCGTGTGCTTATATTAATCAAACCTTGGGGCGGACAAGGATTTGATCTTAATGTAGTTTGTTTACCACGACAATAATACTTTATGCCTGTTAGCTGTTTGTGAACCCATACAAACTAACATTTCGCAAGACATTGCAGCTTGCATCTTCAGAGCGAATAGAACACAGTGTTCTATTATCATACATTGAGATCAAATCCTTGTCCGCCCCAAGGTTTAAATAATCTAAGGCCCTGTGTAGGCAGGCAGGCCCTATGAACAAATATTGCACAAACTTCTAGAGCACATGCTTGTAAAGGCAGACAAGCTACAGGTCGGGCCTTACCTGATAATGCTGGGTGTACTTCCCAAATAACACAGCGGTCTAAGCTGAAAGTAAATTGTAATATTGACAGTTCGAAAAACCGCGACAGCCTCAAAGAATATTGTTCATTCTTGCTCGTGTGTTCCCGTATCCCTATTCACTATGTGTTAAAATGACTGCGTTTAACGCTGTTTCATTTAGCGCATTGTCTTCTAAAAACGCAACCTGAGCGTTAAACGGGGTCTTACTTTATTTGGAATTCGTGATTGATGTTAATATTATATTTACTTAATTAGGACAAAAAATGTTTTTGTTGTTTATTTTCACAAGAACAATTGTGTAAGTAACAGTCCATCACGCTTTGTTATTAGTTGATTGCTTTTATCATTTAATTGGAAGCATTGTTTTTTTTCTGAAAATAGCGGGAAAAATTAAATAATAATTAAGGTTTATAATTTGTTAACTATCTTATCAAGTTTCTTTAGAACGCAAACAAATATGTTTTCATTTAATTTTACAGGGCTGATAACAAAATTATTCGAATTAAATAATCAAACTTTTGATTTCGAGGGGATTTTTAATTGCCCACGGCGTAGTGTACATTAATTTACAAACAAGAATATACACGTGCGAATGTGTTTTCATCATTTAGTGTTTTTCTTCAATGGTACATTGTAAGAGATATATTTAAATTCGACAAGGTCAATATCGTCACAGTCATATACCTACTTATTTTTCGTAAATACCACATTCAACTTGACTACTCATAAACTGGTTTGACAAAACGGAAGTGAATTCTACTTCGTACTGTAAGTTTTGTGGGAATTGGGATTTTCGACTTAATTACTCAGAATTTTTTGTCATCCTTCTAAATACGTCTTAGCCAATTATGTGGTTTTGGTCTGAAGGAATTACTCATAAAAAAATATAAAGTTTTGTCTTGGCCAGTAGTTGGCTTTATTATTTCCACTTTAATCATGTAGGAGTAATAAATTTCTAGTTGTTATATTTCAATTGCGCATTACAGTATAGTACACAGGTAGCAAAAAAAAATTAGAAAAAAAATTAACAACTGCTATCGTTAATTCCTTAATTTGAAATCAAAACAAACAGAAATACTCACATGTGCTCTTGTAATAGTGCAGCCTTGACTTAAAAACACACTAACTTATCACAGACATTGGCAACACGAAAAATGCTGCACATCAATCAAAATTCTTTACAATACTGTCTCAAAGATTTTAGGTAATACCACAGAATTACCTTTCATTGACAGAAGTACGAATAGACTTCCCCTTTTCAATCTTATCCGATTTTTATTGACCAACTTTATGCACCTTGACCTCAAGAATTCCGCTTAATCTAATTCACGGATGTTTGGCAACACAGACCATCAGAATTTCCCAGCTTGATGCGTCTTCTTGAGGGCGGATTCTAGTTGTTTTTAATTTCATGTGCCGTCAGAAACCTGTTCCGCAAACTTTTTTGCATATATAATGGATTACTTACTCCTCAAGGCCAGATAGAGGGATCCCCAAAGGTTATGGTCGGTCAATGCATGTTTCGTTCGTATTGGCGGAAGACTTTTCGAATTTGAACTTACCGCTAAAAATTAACACATACGAAACTGTTTGAATTTATCCGAAGCCAGCCGACCTTACCGTTGATTGATTATTTTAATTTATTGGATTTTTTTATAACGTTTGGGCTTAAAATTACTTAAGATTGTTCAAGAATGCTACCTAAATTTAATTCTAAGTGAAATATTTCGAAAAAACACAGTTTTCGTCTTTAGGTCAGTTCTTAGGTAACTTAACCTCATTTTTATTTATATTTACTGAAGTAATTTTCTTTGCAGATTAACCGACATTGAAGAATTATTACGAATATTAAGTTCAATTCAGTGTAAAATGGCTGCTTTAGCAAGATTTTCAACCAACGTATTCAATTTATTGCAGTAAGTGTAAATTTGAGGTTCTGGTTTGCATGAAATAACCTGTATTTTAGGCGTGCTGGGACGCAATTAGTGGGAGCAACCTCGAGTTTTCATTCCCTGGCCCTTGAAACTTCTGTTCTACCAAGCCCTGGGGGTTTATTTTCCATGTCTGTTCGCTACAACATCCGGAATCATTTCCCTCGACCTTGTGAGCGCAAGAGGATTACCCGACATGGTTGGAAAAAACGAATGTCAACCCCAGGAGGTCAGAGAATCTTAATGCGCCGAATATTGAAAGGAAAATATGTGTATTGCCATTAGTATCGTTAGAACGTAGAAAAATAAAAGCTGTTTGTTTATATTAGAAAAATAGTTTATTGAAAAGTAGAAAGGCAAGGACAAAATGAGTATTATGAAACCGTTTTGTATCACTGTGACTGTCAATTCTTAACTAACTACTGATTGCGCTACGTATCCAGTCTAGGTGTTTCGCAACATCTGTGAAAACGATATAGTTCGACGTGTCGCACACAACTCGTTCGTTTTGTAGCGCTGCGCTGAGCGAGATGACCCCTCGCAGTTGCCATATGCTGCTTTGACCTTGAGTATTTGATTTAGGAAAGACCATTCCGCCTCCGGAGTCTCCCGTGCACGCAGAGGTACCTGTAGATGTAATTACGTTAGAATAGCAACTGTACATAGAAAGATTTTACTGTACCATTTCTAAATCCAGCACAGTATGTCTTGCTTGAGGTGAAGCGAGAGAAAAAGTCCCGGTTAGAAAAAATGCACGTTTCTGTGCTTACGATTGGCATTTTTGCTTGCATGAGATTCTCGGTCACGTTACCATGCTGGTCAAAGCCCCAACCAACCACAGTGCCTGTAAAAAGTTTTAGGTTATAGCTGTGCAATAAAAGATTCATGCATCATGTGATTTTGGTTAAGGTTGGTGTACAAACAAAGCAAAATTGTATAATCTGTATATTAAATAAAGACACCACGTGAGTATTCAAGCGTTGATATTTTTTCATTCTTCTGCATTTTCTTATTCTGTCTTACTTATTGTTTATTCTATTGTGAAGACTAGAGAGAGTGAGAAGAAAATTTTAAAAAATAAAGATTCTCATTCTGTTGGTATTCCCTGTAGAATAAATAAGCAGGACAGAATAATAGGAGTTGGTAGAGTGGAAAAAAATCAATGCAAACTACAGCGAATGAGAAGATAATATATAGTTAAGAAGCAAAAGCTTCTATTTGTACACCGAGCTGTAAAACGTAAGTTATAGAAGCCTGATGAATTATCATTTTAAAGAATTTGCAGATTATAGAAATATTTTAACAAATCGAGTTAGGCCTGAATTAATAATAGAAATTAATAACAGAGTTTTGGATTATTAAAAAATCCAAATTTACTCAATACTGTTTAGACTTTAGAATATTTCTCTAGCACTGTTTGTGTAATACAAAAATTCCCATAGGTTTACAATTTAGCAATAATTTTAAACATACGTGTGTAAGGAAAGTTATGATTATTCCGTCTAAATAAAGAACTTTCTGTTTAGAACTACAACTAGAAAGTCTTAAAAGAATGTACATCGGTTTTTTTTTGTTGCTTATTCCATAAAATTTTCTTTCCAGTAAAAATATCCAATTATAAGACAGAAGAATTCGTAACTTAGATTCTGAAAGTTAGGTTAGAAGTACTCCTTGGCTGTTTGGTTCTGCTGGAAGCACTAACTCTGTTCTACGGTTATGTAAAGGATCTCGGCTAGAGAAAGAAGAGGTGTCAGTTGCAAACCGAACACGCGCTGCCTTTTTAATAAAGCTAGGTGATAAATTTCTATGTTACTTATTGGTAACATGTTGTACGCTAGTACTATGACATGAAACAGAATTTAGAAGTGTTTTTGCAAAATTCACATGTAATACAGCATTCCGCGTGGAAAATTTTCTACAAAACACGGCACATTCATGCCCTAAATCTAAAATTTTGCTCAGATCTGTATGCGTAAACGAGCAATTTTTAGTGTTCATCAATGCGCATAGAGGACAAAGAGGAGGTAAACGTCCTAACACGTGTTTACACCGTCGCGCCGACGCCGACCCTGCCCACACTTAAAATAACTTTTTTTTTCATTAATTTATACTACCGTCTCCCCCCCGAACCGCTTTCGCATTACTTCAGGTGAAATACGGTCATCGCTTCAGCCAGGGTTCGACCACGCGGCTGATCGGACCGCATTTTACTGTGACCTCACATGACAGCGCGTATTCGCACTGCCCCATCGAGGTCCCTACACTTAATATAACTAGACACCGAATACCATACCCAAAAACACAGAAAAATAATACTACAATACAAGACGCCAACAAATTAACAAGGTTTATCTACTTTGATTTAATAATAGGTCCGTTATGATACCGAAAACAGTTTAATAATGGAGGCTATTATTAAACTGTTTTTGGTAACTATTTGGTTTTTAAGAGTGGTGACATTTGCTTTCACTTTGATCATAAAACGACAAACGTCAGATGTCAAATACATAACCACAAACTTTGAACTGTATTTATTAAATGTACTACAATCAAATATAACTTAAACTTAACTTTTAACGAATTAATTAAACAATTTTTTAAGTTATTTAAATTTTTCAAATTTAAAGTAATTCAAATGTCAGAACAACGAAATTCATACTTTGCCCGTTAGATGGCGACTGTCAAATGTCACTTGACAATTCGCCAACGTTACGCCCAAAAATCCCTAGATTGTGTAATGCGACATTTTTAATATCAGAAATTTTGAATTCATATAATAATATACTATTTTGGTTATGTAAACAAAAGTAAATAATAATTATTATGAAACCTTGTTAGAATGCTACATTACCCACAGCAAATACTTTAATATATTAATACAGGAAACTCAAGTTTAGCATGAAGAAATGCGAGACATTGATAGTGGCGTCATCTAAGCAGTTCGGTGGGCAAGTTTCAGTAAATTTGGATAATAAATTTACAGATTACTGTTTTAAATTCATTTTAATAAATAAAAACCTAACCCTACAAAATGTTATAAACTTATTAAACTTACAAAGTAAAGTAAAATATCATAATTACCAAATATTATTAATTAAATAAGGGTTTTGCTATAAGAAAGTAAATGGCGTTTGCTTTAAAGGTGCCACAAATGTTTTCGACAGCTGCCAAATACAAATCTTAGTGGCCCACCAAGCCGCACGGATCGCTGCAGTCAGTGTCACGAGTTTTTCGGCGAAGTTTCCTGTATTAATATATTAAAGTATTTGCCCACAGTCACGTGATTATTTTGACGGTTTTCGCTTAGCTTAATTTGAACTATTTGCGCGTGCTCAAACAGAATCTTGTGTGGTGCATGTTTTGCAGAATATTGTACTAAATTTTGCGAATAATTTTTGTGCAAAGTTCTGTGTTATGTCATACTAGCATTAATGTAAAAGAAAAAACGGTAGGGTATGAGCAATGTGCAAAAAAAAAAGCGGCACAGTATGTGCAAGGTGCAACATTTTATATTTATTTTGCTGTGGATCTAAACACGATTTTCTATGAAATGTTGTTACTTTTTTAAATGAAAATAAAATCCTCCCCACGACAGCTTGTAGAGCTGTATTTCTTGAAAGAACTTACAGAGTCCATGAAGGTTTATCACGCAATTTGAACGCCGACTGTTATCAATAATGAAAGATTTTAAGAATCTTTAAAAATCCTCATCCCAGGAGATGTTATGAAGTAAATATTGTGTTTTCTACATTAAAAACAACTGCTGGACTTTAAATACTATCAAATAAATGGTATAAACTGTATAGGTTAAGTAAAGACAACGGCATCAACCCTTACCGCAAATTTTGTTGATCACACTGATCTATTCCAAGTGAACTTGTTTGCTTGTTTTTTTTTAATTGGGAGAGATCTAGGACGCGGATTTCCGAGCATCACTATGCGCTAAACCTTTTGATCTATTGAACTATGAATTTTGCCCGTCTGGGGTAATTCCAATAACAGTAGTGATTTTTAACGTGTCACACATCGCAGTGGCACGAGACCTAAGGTTTTACTTCTTTCAGATTTTCCCCGCGAGAAAAATCTTACCGTCCTTGGCCGTATTCGAACCCACATCTCTTGGATCTATAGGCAAGTGCGCTAAGCACTAGACTATCGAGGCTGGCTTCAAGTATAATTACAAATTTATTTGCATTTCTCTGTACGATGTGAATAAAATTTGCCTAAACATAGCACACATTATTCCAACTATCACTGTAAAAAACCAATTTTGTGAGGTTAGGGTTGAATTTTTGTGCTAAATCTCGAGTTAAATTTAGGTAGAAAAAGATTTTTGGCAACAATAAAAAAACTTGTAGACAACTCACCTACTTTTTCCGTGACACTATTAAGGCTGACGTCTTCCTCCCACAGACATACGGTTCGCACAAAGTCTGTAACCTGGACAGCACTATCGAGATGCAACACAGCTAGATCGTTATGGAAGTAGGTCGCGTTAAATTCAGGGTGGGCTGTGATTTTCGTGACCGTTTTATCTTGTACACTGGGGCCCAGCCTGTACAAGTTATATTTACCTAAAAAAAATATACATTAGCAGGGTTTTACGTAGAGCCATTGGAACTGTTTACCCAAATAGACGGTGAATAGATCCGGACTAACAGGCTGGCCCGTTTTGGGTTTGGTGACGCAATGGGCCGCCGTTATAATGTGGTTAGGGGTAATCAAACTTCCGCCGCAGATGTACTGCAAGTTGATGCCTTTACTGCGATAGATAGCCGCATGCCAAGGCCACTCCCCTGAAAAAATCGTTTGAATACTTGGCCATCCATCGCCTGAAGCACATACCTTCCGTGGTGCTCTGTCCGTAAGTAATCAAAGGGCGCGCGGGTACTCTCACAGTTCCACATGATCCTTGAACACCAACAGAAGAAGACAGTATAGGTATAATAGGGCGTCTCGAGGGTGAGAAATCACCAGCAAAAAAGTCATCATCGGAATTACCTTCTACGGAGGACGTGGGGGCCGGTTGTCGGTCATCCGGACGTTCTTCAATGGGGGCTGCGGTCGTTTTTAGTCGACTTATAAACAATTGTGGCGATGATGTGGTACTAGACGTTCCCCCGGCCTGGCAAATATGTTTCCCATTCAACCGGACCCCGATTACTCGTGGAACAGCACCGGCTGTGTTGTATTTTACAAAGAACCGAACCGAAAGGGGGTCTTTATTGGGTTCCAGCTGGTAATCCCGATTTTTGATCAAAAAGCTTTTGTTATCTTCTGAAGTCGACTCTCCAAACCAGTTCTAGAATATCCAACATAACCTCAAATTATTCAACCTAACTTCAAGGGTCGTAATGGATACATCGGGAAGAGTTTTGGACGCATTCTACAGGTCATCGATTAGATTTAAACTAATTGTTATCCTTACCCCAAGCAGTTCAGCATGTTGGTCGAGGTCTATCCGCAACCAAATTCCTGAAAGTGTAGCAGGCGTAGTCAGCGAAACACGACCATACCATCGGTCTTCCTCTGGGCCGCGTTCCTCGTACGTGAAAATGTCAGGACATGGAGACCGTTGCTGGGCCAGTACGGATTCCAGAAGCAAAATTACAATGGTTGCAACAAGGAACATTTCTGTAAGCAGGGAACTGTTTTAGGTCAGAAGTAAAAAAGCACATACGCAAGTTCATTAATAAATCATTAAGAAAAGTTTTGCCTAATTATGTTGTAATGATTGTTTAAAGGCTGCATCACACGAAGGAATTGTGTTGTTTCAACTAATTTATATGCAAAAATTATCATACCGGAAACGCTTTGGTTCTGAAGAATGCAATCTGGTTTCTAGTATTTCAAAGCACTTTTTTTATTGTACATTTATAAGAAAACATATTAATGGAAATACTTTGATAATGATCCTTGAGCTTTGACCTCTTAACATTTACTCTGATGTGTTGTTGTTATACAAACGGTTTAGGGGGTTTAGTTTTCCTATTTGTTGTAGATTATCTAGAAATGTGTATCAATAGCTTCCTTTGGTTAGATCAGCTAGGATCCATCACTGCCTAAAAATAACCTAAAATGGTAATTAAATTCGCTTACCGTTTCGCCAAAAATTGTGATTTGAATAAATTTCTGGCCCGTTATTGACAAAAAAATGCGCCGTTAGCAGAGCGAAAACTTTACCTTAAGTGAGTCTAGGCAGCCTGGTCTTTTAATAGACTTTTAATTATTCACAACCACAACAGCATCTCTGCGTTTGTTGCTCTTCGAAAAGCAGAACCTGTTTACATCCAGCAACGCGTTCATGTACTCGCTGGAAATCCCAACGATTCCAATCGCATTTCCAGTTAGGTGATTGCATGTTTGGCCTTGAGATTTTGAAATGCATTTGAGCGGCGGGAACGTCTTCCTCAAGTTGGAATACAAACCAAACCCGAAAATTTCTAGTTGAGGAAACTCGTAACTGATGGCGTCACTACTTTTTCTATTTTTATGAATGTGTGCATTTTATTTTTGCTAAGATACAAATCAAACTAGAAATGAGTGGTTTATATAACTATGAACAGATGGCGCTGGGATGTTAAATAAATTTATTCCTTTAGAAACCCCTAGATTAAGTAATTAGTTTAAAAATAAAGTAAGTGTGTGAATTTCTGCATAGTAGACCTACCTTTTAATATATTTTTATTTAAAACCACCACAGAAAGCATAAAATATTCACATCAAATTCAAGGCGACATTACGGCTCTCTTATGCCCTAGGCACAGTTTTATCGAGTCCTTGGTGAACAAGAAAATAATAACTATTAGTTTTTTACTTATAAATCGTACTATTTACCATTTGCTATTAATAAAAATGTACCAGCGCCGGAAAGTGACGTTGTTAAATACGTATAGTTCCTCAAACTTGGAGATTTTCAATTTTCCATATCAGAAATACAAACAACTTTCGCTTTTAATAGAAACATATCGCTAGTGTAGCATTAGTGTGACCGTTTTCCCAAATTAGATAAATTGAAAAACTCTTTAGGGTTTTTGCGGAGTTTCTGGGCTGTAAGTAAACTGCAAATTTAATAATATGTATTCTGTTTCACAAAAATAGGAACGTATAAAGAATAAATATTTTATTTAGTTAGATAAGATAATCCGAAATCTCACATCTCAGGAGGGTAGCTACAGTCATTTTTCTCCCTGGTACCCGCACCAGACAGAACCTGCTAGTTGTAAATAATTAACAGACCATTGGCCTATACACAGAAAAAGATGATATGGTGAAATATCCATCACGGTTTCCGAGCGCAAGTTTAAATCGAGATTGTAATATGCATGCATTAAATAGCGCGAATTTTGAATTTGCTAAGAATTTAATCTGACGTAAATAGTTAGTTCGGCAAACTGCAAATAGATGGCGCACCTCGTAAACATTTTGAAATGTAATTTACTATCTTTTTATTGAATTGATAAAAAAACCATCACAGCAAAATAAGTTTGTGGATTTAGTAATCGGTTTATTATTGTATAATGTATGTTATGTAATATCTATCAAAATGCACATTATAATGTTTAAAATTGTTGAAATCTCAGCTTCATAATTTTTTCAGCACAAATTATTGATTTAAGTTCATAAATAAACTTGATTCTTGCTTGCATTTGTCGCAATTTTAATTTCAAGGCATGTTTGATAAGTTTATCAGCAAGCAAACCGAAATAAATAAATACGCTTTTAGTATTTCGGAACGGATTAGACCTTTCTTCCACAGATGGCGCCAGATGTCTAGGTATTTTTAATAAAATACTTTTTATAATTTCAATTTATTTTAAAATTCTTATTTTCTCCGTGTATTACTTTGTCATTTGAACGTAGGTAATTATAATTTTCTAATTAAAAAATTCCTTTCTGTTGTTTACGCCTGGATCGTTATTCGATGGGATGTTGTTTTAACGTTTCACTCGTTTCCTACGCCCAACCAGCATTTGTTTGCCAAGCTAAAAATAGCTGCTTGTTTCTAGGCTATCTCGCTTCGCAGTTCTCGTCTTTCGTGAGCTTGTGACCAATTTCCACGCGTACTGTAGGTACGAATAGAGGTCAGGATCGCGTGTCGTTTCGAGTAATTGTAGGAATGCTGCTTTTCCGTGCCTTTGTCCTTTCGAACGAGGTCAAGCCGGGTTGCGTCGGAAGCGCGCGCGCTGATTGGTCGACCGTACCGTCAAGGCGGGCGCGATTGGCCGTGTTTCCGCTACCGCTCAATATCCGCCGTTCCCAGGGAAAGTTCATTTGTGATCTCATCGCTAAAGAGAATAGTCGGGTACCTGGTTTATCATGAAATATGCGAAGAAAATCAAAATTTCTGTCCCTTGTACATTGTAGGAGACAGATTAAAACAGTGAATGAGTGACTTTATGCCATTTCAATACATTTTTCCGCCTAGTGAACTAAAATTAGGTTGAAAATGGCACTCGTATGTGATATTAAAAGGTTTGCATTATTTTTACGACAGCAATTACACAAAAATACGTTTCGAGGCCCGAAATATGTTAAGGTTATGGCAGGATCGATGAGAACGCGCAAATATTGATCGCGTCCGTACCAAGGCGTGGCCCCCTCAAAAAAAGCAACCTGGACGAGACAAAAAGCCGTTTATTGCCCCCAAATTCCATTCGAATGTCTTTTTAAAGCCACATTCTGGAAATTTCCAGCACACGTCAAAATGACGTGGCCATTCTGCGTCTTATTTTGCCCCAACGTTTTAATGCTACACAAAAGGTAATTCGATCATTTTCTCTTGTATTACTACTATCGATGCCCGATAATGTACCTTTTATCGGTCCTAAAGTAATGTTAGCATATTTCCTCTCTACATAAACATTACTATAAATAGTTCAACATTGGATAAAATTACAGCAATATGGCCTCCCGCTCAGGGCTGTGTACTAAACGTAAATTCCTTCAGTACTTGGTTTCTAGTACTAAGTAGACAGAGTGAGAGTTGTTTACGTGCATTTGAGCATTTATTTGTTTTTTTAACAAGTAATGTTTGCATTTATGTTGCCGGTTGTGGACTGATTTAATTGCCATTCGGCATTTTAAATCACGATTTCGCTTTATGGCAGATTTTAATGGTTTATTTTTTTAAATTCTTGCTTGTTTAAAAGTTTATTTCAGATTCTACAAAATCAAAGCGAAAAAGTTGTTTTTCAGCCGAAACTACTTTTAGTGCTTAGTACACATACGCTCAGATCTAGTACGCATGGGTTTACGTTTCGTACACAGCCTTTTATATAGTATTGCCTTTAAAACGTGTTAGGAACGTTTGTAGCGTGCGCCATCTATCCTACCATAGCGACATTGTAATGCAGGTGTCGGTAATGCAGTTATCTGTAGGTTTGATTGCTGAATGACGGTTACAACATTTCAAATTTTTATTTATTTTCGGCTATATATTCTACGAGAAGCAGGAAAAGGAAAAACTTCCGCCGAAGACCAGCCGTTTGAGTATCATCTCTTTACTTAAAGATTTTCAGGTTACCTAAAACTTGCTTCGCGACAGTTCATGAATAAAAAATGAGCAGGATGAGGGCTATTCCGACACAGATTTGGCCGTACAAGTTTGCTTTTATGTAATTTCCCAATTTTGCTTTCTTCTCACAAGTAGGGCGAAGAGACATTCAAGCTTTACAGAATTTTAGTGTGATTCACCGATGCTCCCTAGTCGATGCTATTCTTGAAGGCTCGTGGTGTCTGTTCACTCTACTTTCTGATTAGATACTGCTTTTGTAGTTAGTGCTTCAATCGAACACATGCCTGTGGATTTAGTCATGGAATTTGTTAGTTTTATATGAAATAGTTGATTATGAAACAGAGCTGTTAGAAAATTCAGGCTTCAATCAGCTTTGGCCTTTGCCTTAGAATCTTGCTTCAAACATCCGCATCAATAAGAAATACCCTTTTTTCTGTTTCTATGGGGCAGTAAATTTTTGTGCACCTACCTGTGTATATATATACACAGGGTGCAACAAAATTTTGTACTATTTTCTTTAGAAAACTAAGGAAAACGTGGATGTAGTGATTTGATGCAATTTTTATTTGATTTTTGTAGTCAATATTATGGATATTTTTGCTTTTGGCTAGAACTTTGAATATATCAAATCAAAACTAGTTGTAAACTACACAGGGAGTTGCTGATGATGATTTGTGGGGGAACAAATTTTGCTTAACAAAATTCGTTGTGCTTTATTTCTATTTTTTGAGTTGTGGAGGCTACATTCCAGCAATGCAGAAGGTTTCGTTATGTAACTGTTTTTGTAAGAACATACACTTATTGGTTACAACCTTTAAAAGACTGGTTTTATTTTGTGCTCTGTATATTTTAAGTTATAAACGTGGCTGGCATAATGTGTGTTTGTTAACACAAATATTTTTTTTTCTGAATAACATCTTTGTAAATATTTTAAATAATTAGCAGTTACGTGGGAGAGATGAGATTCCGTGTTAACTATCCTTTTTTATGTTTTTATAGTTTATTCTCAAACCCCTATCAAATTTAGTGCAATCATTCTTTCTTTTACTCTATTTTAAGCTTTAGAATGTGTATCGCATGGATATAAAACTTAATTTAAAGAATTATATTGTATTTCTAATTGTTTTAAAATTCTGTGTGATTGAAGCCAAAGCTAATGGTTGCAAAATTATGCCCCAATAAAACTTTGTTCTTAATAACAATTTTTGGTAGTTCATTAAATTAGTTTTGCAATTGTTTGCATCAAATAGTAAACCTGCAACTGTTTTTAACCGAAAACATTTGATGATTGATGAATGAAAACAACTTTTTCTTCAGATGTTTATGTGAAATTTTATGAACACACATTGAACAATTCGCTGTACAATTATATAGTTAAGTTAGTGTTTGAATTATTTGTTATATAAAAACAATACTATGAATTTTAACATGTTTGAATTGTTAATATCGTTTTTGTATTAATCGCTATAAAATAACACAAGAGACAATTAATAAAACGTTTTAATTGTTATATAACAGAGAACTCATTTTGGGTGTGAAACCACTTGATATCCTCAAGATTTATAATTTGAAAGTAAATCCGCTAGGCCATAACAACATGAAACAGTTCAAATTCCTCTTTTTCCAATGCCAACTGTTTCAGCTCCTATTGTTTTTCAGCGATACCACGCAGACACCACAGCAAGAGCCTTTAAAGGAGGTAGAGCTCGCGCCCATAGCCTCGACAAATGAAGACCTCGAAGATGGAGAAATTGAAGACGATGACGAAGAAGAAGAGATGCCAGAGCCTCTTCAGGAACAAACGTCCCCAACAGAAGCGGCCCCTCCCCAGGCCCAAGCCCCGGGTGCAACACCGAATCCCAAGTTCAGCCCCACCGATAACAAATTCGGACACAATAACAGGGGCGGTCGGTTCGAGCGACCTGACAGGCACAACAGGTATGAAGAGAGGAAGAGGGGGCACCTGACCGAGGCCGAGAAGAGCGTTATGCATCTGCACAAGTTAGAGAGGCTTGAGCGGATGGAGAGGGAGAAACGAGAACGGTACAAGAGGGAGCAAGTACCCGTCGTCGATGATTTTGCCTGTAATATTGAGAAAGCAATCGCAAGTGTCTTGAAGAAGGACAAAAAGGGAAGCGATGAGGAGAAGGAAGAGGAAGAGAAAAGAGGCAAAAAGAGAAAAAAAAAGGACAAAGAGAAGGACAAAGAAAAGAAAAAGGTTTGTATTTGGTGCTAACTTAAATACAATTTTTAACCCTAGCCTTAATTTTCGCACTGTAACCAATTTGTTGATTGTAGTTTTTGTCTCTCTAACCCAATTTTAGTTAAACCTAAGTGCCTCTATAGTTTCTTTAACTCAATTTTATTTAGTTCTTATTCTTTGCTTAGCTAATCCAATTTTTTGTTAATTCTAACCTCACTTTTTTCCTTTCTAATCTATTCTTAGTTAATTTCAAGCTTCTTTTTGGTTCTCTAACCCTATTCAGTTTTAACCTCACTTTTCCTTCTTAGACCTATTTTTAGTTGATTTTAAGTATTTTTTGTCTCTGTAACGAAATATTAATTAGTTCCAACCTAACTTTTCCCTCGCTAACCTATTTTCAGTTAACTTTAAGTTCTTTTTGGTATCTCTAATCCAATTTTAGTTAGTTCTAACCTCAGTTTTCCGTCTCTAATCAATTTTTAGTTGATTTTGTATGTTTTTGTCTCTAACCAATTCTTAGCTAGTTTTAACCTCACTTTTACCATTCTGACTTACTTTTCCGTCTTAGACCAGTTTTTAGCTAATTTTAAGCTTCTTTTTGGTTCTCTAACCCAATTCTATTTAGTTTTAACCTTACTTTTCCTTCTTAGACCTATTTTTAGTTAATTTTAAGAATCTTTTGTCTTTCTAACCAAATATTAATTAATTCTAACCTAACTTTTCCTCCGCTAACCTATTTTTAGTTAACTTTAAGTTCTTTTTGGTATCTCTAATCCAATATTAGTTAGTTCTAGCCTCAGTTTTCCGTCTCTAATCAATTTTTAGTTGATTTTGTATGTTTTTTGTCTCTAACCAATTCTTAGTTAGTTTTAACCTCACTTTTACCATTCTGACTTACTTTTCCGTCTTAGACGAGTTTTTAGTTAATTTCAAGCTTATTTTTGGTTCTCTAACCCAATTCTGTTTAGTTTTAACCTGACTTTTCCTTCTTAGACCTATTTTTAGTTAATTTTAAGGATCTTTTGCCTTTCTAACCAAATATTAATTAGTTCCTACCTAACTTTTGCCTCGCTAACCTATTTTTAGTTAACTTTAAGTTCTTTTTGGTATCTCTAATCCAATTTGAGTTAGTTCTAACCTCAGTTTTCCTTCTCTAATCAATTTTTAGTTGATTTTGTATGTTTTTTGTCTCTAACCAATTCTTAGTTAGTTTTAACCTCACTTTACCATTCTGACTTACTTTTCCGTCTTAGACCAGTTTTTAGCTAATTTCAAGCATCTTTTTGGCTCTCTAACCCAATTCTATTCAGTTTTAACCTCACTTTTCCTTCTTAGACCTATTTTTAGTTAATTTTAAGTATTTTTTGTCTCTGTAACGAAATATTAATTAGTTCCAACCTAACTTTTGCCTTGCTAATCTATTTTTAATTAATTTTATGTTTCTCCAACGAAATTTTAGTTAGTTCTAACCTCTATTACCTATTTTTAGTTAATTTCAAGTCCTTTTTGGTATCTCTAATCCAATTTTAGTTGGTTGTATCTCATTTTTCCTTTTGTATCTTTTTGTCTGTAACGAATTATCAGATAGTTCTAACCTCACTTTTCCCTATCTAACCTATTTTTGGATAATTTTAAATTCCTTTTTGTGTCTCTTACCCAATTTTAGTTCCATCTAACCTCACCTTTCCCGTTCTGACCGATTTTTAGTTGATTATAAGTTCCGTTTGGCGTCTCTAAATCAATTTTGGTTCGTTCTAACCCCATTTTCCATTTGATTGCAATTTTGCGAGTTCCAACGCCTCTGTCTACGCAACTTGTAGTTGTTTCTAAGTGCCTCTTTGGCTTTTTATCTAAATTGCGATAGTTCTAAGTTCACTTTTGCCTCTCTAGCCTAATTTAAGTTAATTTTAACCTAATTTTGCCCCTTCTAGCCCATTTTTAATTCATTAATAGTTTTTTTGCTTCAGTAATTTGACTTTAGTTACTTTTAACCCCGTTTTCCCCCATATAATACGTTTTTAGTTAATTCTAACTTCAGATTTGTCTCTTGAAACTAATTAAGCTCCTTTTTGTTAATTCTAACCCCACTTTTGTTTCTCTAACCCAACTTTAATTAATTGTAACTTCCTTTTCTTTACCCCAACTGTCTTGAACATAATTTTTACACCTAGTATCCATTTTACTCGCTAAACTTACTAGTTCATGAGTAGATCTTAGTTCCTTGCTTAAATATAGTTGACATTTACAGGCCAAGCAACGAAAATTGGGCTCCCCAAAACCAGAAGAGTACGACGAAAACGAAATGATGAACGTGCGGCGGGGTAGCCCGGATGGTATGAAGCCCAAGGACCGAACTCGATCCTCATCTCCTCGCTCGGACTACGACTCATGTGATTCCAGTACGTCTTCAGACCGCAGCAGGGAGGATCGGAAAGAACGTAAGAAGGAGCATGGCAAGAAGGGGTCGTCTCGCTCCAAAAACAGAGATCGGGTACGTGGAGACAGAAAAAATAGGGACAAGAACAGAGACCAAAAGACTGATGGGTCGATCAAAGATGGACAGGATCCCATTTGTTTGTTTTATATCCAGGGAAAGTGTAACAAGGTTTGTTTATTTTATTTAATGGAAGTGGAAGATGGTGTTGGTGCTATTGGTGTAGAAAGATAACAGAACAGGTTGTGTGCAAGATTTAGTTTATTCGTTCTGAATTTTTTTGGTAGGCTATTAATACTTATTTACTCTCTTTTGTGCCTTGCGAAGTTATGAAATTACAGTATTATTTTCTTTTTTAGGGGGATGACTGTCCGTACTCTCATGAAGTTTCAGTTCCGATGAAACTTGAACTTTGTAAGTTCTACTTAATGGATTGCTGTGCCAAAGGAGATAAATGTCTGTATATGCACTCCGAGTTCCCTTGCAAATTCTACCACACAGGTCTCCGTTGTCAGGCCGGAGATTCGTGTAAATTTGCACATGGAAAGCCTCTACATGAAGGTAAACAGAAATTTTCTGAACCCTAACCTAATTGTATTTGTTTTTATTTCATCGTTGATATTTAGATTTCTTCTTCTAACCTAACTTTTATCAGAATTGTGCATGTTTAATGAACCATATTTGTACGTTTATTTTAGTTTAATATTACTTCTACTAATCGGGGCTAAGCTCTGTATTTTTATAATAATAATAATATATAATAATGTTGTTTTAACTGGACTTGTGTTTCTTTAAATTACCGATTTTCAGTTTTACTGATCAAAACTTTGTATCTTATGGTTTTCATCCAATTTTTGGTGATTTTTCCAATTGAACCTCGCTTTTACTAAATTGAACTAGAATATTATTTTTTTAAATCTATTTTTTTTCTACTCTAACGTTGCTTTTATTAGTCAGAATTAGAATATCGTTATTTAACTGAACTTTTTAGATAGATTTTCTAATATAACCTCGCTTTTCCTAATTAGAACCAGAAAATTGTTGTTTTTGCTCAACTTTTTAAATTGTTTTTCTAATCTAACCTAACTTTTACTAATCAAAACTAGAATATTGTTGCTTGGACTCGACTCTTTAAATTTTTTGAAACCTAAAGTATCTTTTACTAATTAGAACTAGAAAATTGTTGTTTTAGCTCAACTTTTTATATAGTTTTTCTAATCCAACCTCACTTTTATTAGTCAGAATTAGAAAGTTGTTATTTAACTTAAATTTTTAGATTGATTTTCTAACCTAACCTAACTTTTACTAATCAGAATTGTTGTTTTAACTTAACTTTTTAAATTGTTTTTCTAATCTAACCTAACTTTTACCGATTAGAAGTAGAATATTGTTGTTTGAACTCAATTTTTAGTTTTTTTTTAAAACCTAACCTAACTTTTACTAATTAGAACTAGAATATTGTTGTTTAATCTCAACTTTTTCGATTATTTTTAAAACCTAACCTAACTTTTACTAATTAGAACTAGAATATTGTTGTTTAAACTCAACTTTTTAGATTATTTTTAAAACCTAACCTAACTTTTACTAATCGGAACTAGAATATTGTTGTTTAATCTCAACTTTTTCGATTATTTTTAAAACCTAACCTAACTTTTACCAATTAGAAGTAGAATATTGTTGTTTGAACTCAATTTTTAGTTTTTTTTAAAACCTAACCTAACTTTTACTAATTAGAACTAGAATATTGTTGTTTAAACTCAACTTTTTAGATTGTTTTTAAAACCTAACCAAACTTTTACTAATTAGAACTAGAATATTGTTGTTTAAACTCAACTTTTTAGATTATTTGTAAAACCTAACCTAACTTTTACTAATCGGAACAAGAAAATTGTTGTTTTAGCTTAACTTTTTAAATTGTTTTTCTAATCTAACCTCAATTTTGCTAGACAGAACTAGAATATTGTTTTTTTAACTCAACATATTAGATCGTTTTTCTAATACAACTCGCTCTTTTACTGTTTTAACAGAACGTTGATCTTATGTAACTTTCTGCTTCTTAGGTCTTAAACAAATCCTCTACAAACATATTGAAACCGCTCCGAAAGAAATCCTTGGTGATTTCCCGCGGATGAGTCGGGACGGGGCCCTGAACATGATCAACCAGGCGCAAAAGGCCCTCGAAACCAAGTACGCGGGAGATAAGAAGGAGACAATAAGTAGCGATGCAAGCGGTAGAAATATTATTCCCTCGCTGTTTGAATTAAACATTCCCGTCCCAACGGAACTTTTACCGAAGGACGGTATGCTTAAGCTCAATTGAGAAACTTCTTGTTCTAATAAATTTTTAATTTGTAGCAGAAAAAGCAAAGGAGAAGGGCGAGAAGCCTCGCGAGCGCAACAGACCGTCACGGTGGCAAGATGCGGACCCTTCAGAGGCGTTGGCGCTACAGGAACAGCAAAAACAACAAGTGCAGATGACGTTTGGGCTGAAAGGATTTTATTCCGAACGCGGCGATCATGATATGAGAGTTAATAGGTAGGTTTATTACTTCTTGCCTGTGTTTAGTTTTTGTTTTGTTGGGCCCATATTACATCAACCTAACCTAAATTTTCTTGGAATTTCAGAGTTGTGTGCCTTATATTTTTTTAATATGCATTTGGTTATTAACATTACCATTTATTTACTTGTCCTAGCTTTTGTCTGCTCACCTAACCTAACATTTATTTATTTTGACGTTTGAGCTTTGTTTTGTTTAGTTTTCATTTGTTTGTTAGACTTTATTTATTGATTTAAACTAATATAACCACACATTGGTTTGGTTTTCTTGTTTGCAATATTAATATTTTAATGTCTACTCAAACTGACATTTTAACTTACATCTATATTTTAATTTTATGTATTATTTGCCAGGTTTTTATTTGTTTTCGTCTTTGTTTGAAGTCCGAACAGACGTGACTTCTTGTTTCTGGCCTTGCCTCTCATTTGTTTCATCTTTGTCATTTTTTGTTTAGTCCACGCTCTCTAACCTAACCTGATTTATATTCTAATTTGATTTTTAGGTTATATTTATTGGGGTTTCCTTTGCTTTTGTCCAACCTACCAAATCTTAATTTAGTTTGGGGTTTTGCGCCTTATTTGTTCACATTTTGTCATTTTTCAACTTATACGTGCTTATGTAACCTAACCTAACTTTTATCTATTTTAAATGTTTGTGTCTTATTCGTTTATAATTTTTTAGTGTATTTCTTGACTTATATGCATGGTCATTTGCTTATAAATTCTACTTTTGTATTTTTTTCCTTTATTCAATGATTTAACTTACAGTTTCGTGTTTAAAATTACCTTTTTGCGAGCAAGCTTGCGTAACTGTCATTGCACTTTAGCCGAATGTACAAACAGAAACAATTTGGTGTTCATTTCTGTATTATCTTCCTGCCTTGTCTGGTAGTCACTGAGCAAACAAAAAAGGATTTATAGCCGAGCGTACTAGGCCTGTGATGTCAATCTGTCATCTCACTTCGGCATGTTTTGCCTCCAACTAAGTTGACGCACGATCTTAATTTTATATTTTTTGTAGCAATGGGGACATCGACATGCGAACGTTGCCGCCCCAACTGAACACCTTGCCCCCTCAGCTCAACCCGTTGGGTCCGGGGATAGCGCGGTCGCCGCTTCAACTGCCTTCAAATGACAGCGTGCCGAAAGTCGACATTGACCAGTACATGCGCGAAGCCGGACTAGGGAAAGACATCCTAATGCAGGACGTCGACATCCGAGCGAGGCCCCAGGACATTGACATAAGACAACTGAGCCTCGACAGCCAAGTTGACCTGGCTAAGGACGTGGACATTCGACAGCTCCCGCACTTTGACGCTCAGATGTCAACGAATACGGATAATGAAGATAACGACAATATTGATGAGCCCAGCCTGGAAATTGTCATGGACGATGATGCCAACTTGAAGACTGACAAAGACCTAGATGGCAGCAAGAGCGACATTGACAGCAGAATTATCAAAGACACTGACATCCGATCAATAAGTGAATTTCCTGCCAACTTGCCAAAAAAGCAGAGGGAATTATTTTTGCGGATCCAAGCTCAACAGAAAGAGAACGTTCCGGAAAATCAGAAGGAGGGTTCCGACGATGATAAGAACAACATCGATTGGTATTCGGACGACGACGACGATTGCCGGCTGACCATCAAAGACGACATTGAGGACCCGAGGCCCCAGAGAAGCGAGGAACCGACAACACCGCAAATTCCCGCGCCCATCAAGCCAGGCGAGGTGATAGAAAAATTGGGCGATTTGTCCAAGATAGACATATCAGCCGAGGTAACCAAACTTTTAAGCTCAATAAGCCAGGCGGGTGTCCTAAAGGAAGCCAAAGTGGAACCCCCGAAGGATCCCAGACTTGCTGCTCAAATGACCGAAGCTCCCAAGCCATCGCCGATTCCTACGGACCCAAGACGAGCCCGGCTCGGCTCCGTGGAAAGCAGGAAGACTGAAAAATTGAGTATTTATGAACAAGGCAGCATCTCAATCGAAAATGCCGCGAAGGATGTTGATTTGAGAAACATGGAGAAAGATATGGATTTAAGACCAATGTTTGGTGACACCGATTTGAGACCTAGTAAGTGTTTGCAAGCATAAAAGTAGGGTTAAGTTAGTTGGTTGATGAAAAGTCAGGGTAGAACAGTTTAGCCACCACATAAAATGGGATAAGATCACTTTTCTGAAGTTTTATATAAGGTTAGAGCCGAAAAAACGGGGTTACTATGAGATAAACTTATGTTGAAGTACATAATTATTAAAACTGTCGATGAAGGTAGATTAATGTAGCATAGAATAGTTTCGAATATCTTAAATACCGTTTTCTCATCATAGAATTAAATTTAGATAGGTTAACCGCCGCGTTGAATCATATTAGATCGTTTTTATGAAGTTTTTAAAGAAGGAAAGGTACTCGTTGGGTGAAAAAGAGAGGTTAGGATTAACAAAATACATTTACAAGTCCTTCAATTGTTTACATATAACTTTGTTGTTAAAACGTGGGGTTAGGTTAGCGTAGTTTGCATTATAAATAAAACTAAGGGCGAAAACCGCATCCTAGGGCAACAACAAGGACGAATGTAGATTAATTCAACAAACAACTGGCTCAAGTGAAATTTTATTGTAGAAAAGATAGATTAAAGTAGTTCAACTACCTTCTAAAGCAACATCAGATCGTTTAATGAATTTTAAAATTATGTAAGGTACAAAAACATGTAAGATTAATTAGAACTGAATACGTACGGAATGCATTTAAAGTACATAAGGTTTAAATTTGTATGCCTATAGAAATTTACGTAACAAATAATACCGGTAATTTCTTCTAATACTGCCTTGTCCAAAAATTAGGTTAGAATATTTTCACTACACATTAAAATGAGGTTAAGTCGCTTTGGTCAAATTTTATTAGGTAAAATTTAAATTTAGTTAAATTGAGAACCAAAATGTTTGAGCTAAATACAGTTGGAATGCAGGTAGAAGAAGTTTACTGGTAAAATAGTAAGTGATTATTAAGATCCAAACTTTTAGGCATCAAAAAATTCCTAAACAAGCAGATAACATAAACTTGGACGAAATCAGAGTAAGCAAATGCCTAAAAATACAGATCTCAGTGTAGATTATGGTATTATAATAGTTTTAATTTGAAAATTTTAAGTTAAAATAGTTAAACCACCAATACAAAATTGTTTTACTAAGGTTTAAACGTATGTTCGAGACATATAAGTGACACTTGGATTAAACAGCACAAAATTATACACAAATATAAATCACTTCAACAAAAAGTAACAAGCGTTTACTCTAATAAGATATTATTCACCAGAAGTTATATTGGAATATTTGAACAGCCTGTTAAAATGAGTTAAGATCATTTGAATAACATTTTTCTACCATAAAAAATGATTTTAGGTAAAATGTGAGGTTAGGTGAACATACATGACGTTTTAAATTAGAACCGTAAAAGTGAGGTTAAGTAGGAACGAACTGACACGAAATACATTTGCAATTCATCAATTGATATTAGATCACTCGAATGATGTCCTGTTTTAAGCCGGTCCCAGACACATTGCGAATATTCGCAAATACAGGCATTCGCGAGTAGTGTGGGGCAAGGCATTTGCACTACGTGTATGCTCGTACTCGTACTCGGGCTGTTTCCATCGGTTGTCGGTAAATACAACACGAGTCAAAGGAAAATTAAATACGTTTTTCCTGGTAATCGCACTCGTCGTGGAGCTCCCAGACTATTCGTGAACCATTGCGATTACTCGTGTATACTTACGATTGCTTTGTTCCTTGAGTTTATTTTTAGTTATTGCGTAGCAGTACGAGGCGACGGATATATTTACAACGCTCGCGAATATTTTGAGTAGCTCGTGGAACCTCGCGATTAATAACGAGTTTGAATCACAAGCACTCCCGAATGTTAATTGTACAAGTATCTACGAGTCGTGTGGGAGGTAGAACTGGACATTGGCTATACTCGTAAATAATCGCACTTGTGAATATTTGCGATGTGTCTGGGACCGGCTTTAGAATCGTATCACTGTACATGTTATTTTTACCTTTTCTGTTTACCTAACAATTTTGAGGAGTGCATCTCTATTGTTAAAAGAGGTATTACTGTATTATTAGACTGTCTAACCAGAGTTATATAAAAATCAAAAGCCAATACTTGAAAAAATTAGTAACTGCATTAATAAGTTCCAGTATTAAAATACGAAATTTAGAAATTGCATTGCTAGTGGAGGCAGTTCTGGCAAAAAGTAATAGAGGTTCGTTATAGTGAAAATGAACACACATAAGCAGCAAATATGTAATTATTGTATACTTCCATCTATGGTGGTTACATACAAAATTTTGTTTTGGGAAACAGATACTCAAACAACAACAGCTTTAATATTATTACCAATTGTTTTTCTACATATTTTATAATTTATTTCCTAGAACAGGACAATGGTAATTTAATTTAATTGATTGAAAATTTAGACAACCCGTAGTTACTAATAAGAATTTAACTTACACAGGGAAGATAGCAGTGAAGGAGAAGCTGAAGAAGAAAATGAACCTGACCTGGAAGCATACACCATGGAAGTGGGACGAGTGGTGTGTGTAGAAGCCAGTGATAAGAAGCGCAATAAGGATAATTGGTTTCCAGGTCTTGTAGTTATGCCTTCAGCACAGCCTACTGTACGCATTAATGTAAAGGATGAGTTCTTAGTCAGATCATTCAAGGATGGCCGATAGTAAGAATACGTTTTTTTATTGTGATGCTATTTTTGAATGTACACACTGTCAGTTGTAGCAGAAACACTACAGAGACATATTAAATGGGGAGAAATATGTGGGCGGATAAATAGAATAAAAGTAAAACTTAGGGCTTTACTTTAAATCTATTTTTGCTGCTCCATAATACATAGAGCATCGTAGATATGATTAAAAAATTGCATTTGACCAATTTCTTCGAAACTAAATAACTTGCTGAATACAGTTGAAGTCCGTTATAACGAACTTCAAGGGACCAACATTTTTTGTTCGTTATAGCCGAAGTTCATTATAAACAATTTAAAAAAATAAGCCCCATTAAATACCCATTTATTAAAAATATCCAAAAATGTACACAACATAATGATGGCATGGTACATATACAGTAAAATATATAGTAACATATAATATATGTATATACATAATGTAATAAGCAAAACTACAATTTTGGATTTTCAAAGCACATGTAATCAGTAATTTTACTTTGTTTGCTTAATTTTCAGTTTTATATTTTCTACTGATTGCTCTACATACGCTAGATTCCTAAAGTCACTATCGCTGGTTTCTTCTTGAAATTCAACAAATGCTGCTATCAACTTTAAATATCCCTGCACTTCCGAAATTTGAGGCAAGTTTATTTCGTTTAAGTTGTCCTTTTCTAATTCTTCGTCGTTGTCACTTTCTGTATTTTTGTTGCAATTTTGCTCTTTTACGGAATCTAGAATTTGGCTATCGGAGAGAATTTCACTAGTTATTGGAAAATCGTCCACGCTGTTATATTTTTCAACTGCATCATTGTCGAAATTTATTATTTGGTGTAATTTCAACCATTCTGTAATAAGGAGATCGTCTTCCTCTTCAACTTCTTTTGACTCACATTGTAGTAGTCCTCCTTGGCGAAAAGCATTTCGATTGGTTGACGCTTCAACTCGTAACCGGACTTTGCTTACCATGCTTATAGCATCCAGAAGGGAAATCTTTTCTAGGACTTCATAGTTTAAATTTTCTACAATTTTTAAAACCAGCTGTTTCCGAAAATGAGACTTAAACTTCTAGTGACACCTTGGTCCATTGGTTGTAACACAGAAGTGGTGATTGGTGAAAGAAACACGAGTTTAATGTTTTATAAATTAAACATTTGTGGATGTGCAACGCAATTGTCCATTAGCAGCATAATTTTTCTTTTTACAGCTCACAGTTGTCGATCCCAGCTTCAAAGTTCTTTCTTGAAAATTTCGGATGTCATCCAGGCTCGCCTATTTGCAGTGTAATTAACGGACAAACTTTTTACATTTTTAAAACAGCGTGGATACGCGGATTTACCAATCACTAGCAATTTACGTGTTTCCTCTCCCGTCATATTAGTACAAACGAGCACAGTAATACATTTCTTGGATAATTTACCACCAACACATTTTTGGTTTTTAAATTTTAATGTATTGTCTGGAGTCATTCTAAACACAATCCTGTTTCATCGGCGCGTTCATAATCTTTACGAATTTCGGGCCACACATTTTCAAGCCACTGTTTGATTGTATTACCACAAACATCTTTTGCTTCGCCACTGATTTTCCCGGTACATATGTTATGTCTTTTCTTAAAACGATTCAGCCATTCATCAGAACACTTGAAATCGGCACCCAATTCCGCTGAAAACTGTGTTGCTTTTTCATGAAGCTTTTTCCCAGATATTGCAACATTTTGATCTCGATAAAGCACAAACCATTTTAAAACTGCTTCTTCAACTTCCGGTTGGGCAGCTTTGCGAAGTCTTTTATTTTTATACACGTTGTTTTCAAAGGCCGCAATGATCGCTTCTTTATTTATTATCATTGTTGATAATGTTGATGGAGACAATCCCTGCTCGCGACACACTTCTCATTGTGATTTCCCAATTTCTAGATCGCGCAAATTTGATATTTTTTGCTCAGCCGAAAATTGCTTTCTTTTACGCCAGCCCATTTCAACAACCGCAATAGCACTGAATTCTAAAACAATCCGCTTAGTAAATGCAGCTGGACATATCCTAGGTTAATGACATTACTTAGAAAATGCATTTAGGTAGCTTCATAGTTTGTGCCTCATCCATATGTCTTCTTATTGGGCTACAAAGGAATGCTTTTCTAATTGTGTAAATACTAAACTAGGTACGTAAATTCCTTTCTCATAGTCATAAATCTGCAATGCCTTGCGGAAAGATAATCTTTTAAAACATTTTTGAACAAATAATTTTCAAGAAGGTCAATAATGTTTGTTGTACATGTCATTTTTAGCATATAATTGCTTGCAACGGCGTAAAAAGTTGTTCGTTAAAACTGAATGCTCGTTCTACCATGATTCGTTGTAAATGCATTTATTTACATGCATTTTAATACATTTTTGCCGAGTCCTAAAAATTTGTTCGTTATAATAGGTATTCGCTAATCGCTATAACGGACTTCAACTGTAGTAGACATATAAAAACATTTGGAGGCAAAATATGTAAATACTTTTAGTAGTATAAACAAAAAATATTTTTTTCCTTTTCGAATTTTATATAGCACACATGCCTGATTGTTAGATCAATAAATATAGGTAAATATAATTTGTTTTCAGTGATGTAAGGGTTGATATACCTGTTACCGCAAGTGATATTTCACAAAAACTATACAGAGATTGAATCAAAACATTGTGATGGCAAAACAAATGAACAACAAAACAAAATTTACAAGACATTAGCAATTGAGAACAATTTGCAGCTGTCAAATAAAGTGTACAGAAACATTTAAGATTTTATTTTCACAGTTAATGCCTGAATTGTCTTCCATTGTTCTTAACACATACCCTGTATAATATTATACTCAAAACATTTCTAAGCAACTTAGGTGTAAAGCTCAAGGTCAAATCCTGTTTGTAAAATTTCCATTTCCCGAAAAACTAATTACAGTGAAACCTCTTTAAATCAAAGTGGTTGGAGGCAAAAATGTATATATTAACAGTTCAAATTATTCAGCTCTTTGTTTGTTGTAGATTTTAACCCCTTTCCACTCATTTGTTTTTATTGCTTTTAAAAGTGTTCCTAAAGAGCCTTTTTTTAAATTCCAGTAACGTAATACAGCTTCTGAAAGCAATATTTTTTGAATAACATCAATTTGAAATAGATCCTTGACATTAATATCTTAAAATGCAGGTAGTCTGAATTGTATGATACAGTATGATTAGTTAGAAGACTGAATTTTTCAAAAACAAAATGCTATCTCAGGTTAATTTTTCGAAGTAATAGAAGATACTGCATTTTAAGCTCCTCCTGACTATATCTCTGTTGTTTTGAAAATAACTATAGTTTACCAGCTAGAATACACAGTCTGTATTGTTTTTTTAAATTATAGTTACACCGTTCCACAGAAGGAAGTTACTGAATTTAGTAGAGATATGATAGCTAAAGTTGAGAGCACATTATTAGCAGAAGCAGTCGAAAAAGCTGTACGTTATTTAGATAATGACGAGCTTCCAATACATTGGGAACGCAGTTTACTTTTTAATAACTCGACCCAAACAGCGTCTTCTGATTCAGATGAACATTATACAGATGTAAGTACATTTTTGTTCTGTTCCTTTGTGTTTATGATATGCCAAACTACTAAAAAAGAACATTATTTTTGTAAGACGGAATCATTGAAGCTTATATTTTTTGTTTTAGAGTTCTGAAGACGAAACGCCAGAAGAAAAAGATCACTTTGTGGCTCAGCTATATAAATTCATGGATGACAGTAATACTCCACTAAATAAAAATCCAGCAATTGGAAACAAAGATGTTGACCTGCATCGACTGTTTCGTGTTGTTCGGAAGTTAGGTGGTTACAATCGAGTAACAAATAAAAACAAATGGCGATCGGTGACCCTCAGGTTAAAACTTCCCAATAACCTTAACACATATAACCAAGTAAAATTGGTATACAAAAAGTGTTTGCTGAGTTATGAAGCATTTCATCGCACGCTAGGTGTGACG
This sequence comes from Limonius californicus, assembly GCA_014611495.1. Lineage (NCBI taxonomy): Eukaryota > Metazoa > Arthropoda > Insecta > Coleoptera > Elateridae > Limonius > Limonius californicus. The sequence goes on along the minus strand of JABXWE010006498.1, from coordinate 4,226 downwards.
ATGCTCAATCACCCGAGAAATGCCAAGAAAAGCAGAGGAAGAAGCCTAATACGTGATAAAGATCGAAGCACCCCTGTAAATAGTCCAAGACCTGACAAAGAAGAGGAATCTATTATGCCTGTGGAAAAAAAGGAAGAGGAAAAAGTTGAAAAACCTCCAGAGGAGAAACCCAAAGCAGTTAAAAAATTTGACTTTAAACCTAAAGTGGAGGAAGAAAAGAAACCAAAAGAAGTGGCAGACATTAGTGATACAAATAGTAGTGACGCCACAGATTTATCTGAGGTTACTTCGAATGTGTCGGTTAGATTGAGGCGAGCAGAATCTAAATCAAGCCGAGAACGGAAAGCTAAACCGGCTTCTGGAGAAAAGGTTAAGGCAATGGTTGAAAAAATTGAAGAACAAATAAAGAAGGAAGAGAAGGAGGATGATAAGGTAAGACATTTTACACTTGAGTTTTAAGAACAAAATGATATGAATTCTTATTTTTAACCTCAAAATTAGCAATATGCATGTGATTGTGTGTGTTGACAATTTAAAATTCTTAAAATGGGCTTGTTGTCTACGCCTTAAAAATCATAAAACACATTGGTCTACATCGTATCACTCATGCACTATAAAAATCATATTCACAACATTCGGGTCGTGATTGGTACCTTACAAAATACTCATAGTTATAAAATTTGCACAATAATTAAAAAAAATTGGAATGCAAACTTGTAATATCATAGTCCTTCAATACATCACCTTTATATGTTGTCTCTCCTGTGTTGTTTTATAGTGGAGCGTTTTGAAACATGTGACCCCCGATTAAAAATAGTTGCTGGAGGACATACAAAGTGAAATTATCAAAATTGCTACATTGGTATTTCACCTTTTTGAGCTTCATATTATGTTACAAGTATTGAATTTGTATTTTTGATCTTTAGTGAACATTAAAATTATAAACAGGGAACTTGCTGATGTAAATTTAAATAAATTGAAATTTAGTAACTAAACTGTGACAGTAATTAGATCAAATGGTCTATAATATATTATTTCTGATGGTTTATATAAAAGTATTTATCAGGTAGAAAAACAGCAAAATAGAATGATACATCTTTAAAATGAAATTTAATTGTAATTTTACTAAAACTGTATGTTATGTATTAGTGCATAAAAATAATATATTTCAAATTATTCAAAATTGCTTCAATTCTAAGGTGATTGTAACAATATGAGTACTACTTTGTTTTATTGCCATTATAGTTCAGCAGCATTTCGCAAACTTTTTCAAGCGTGGTTAGGTGTTTGCGGAAGTTTTCTTTTGCAGCCTACCGATACGAATGAATTCATGTATTTTCGATAATTGTGCTCGCAGATATAGGAAATAATGGTACTACCATAAGACATTCGAAATGCAGTAATAATACAATATGTTATGTTATGTTAATCCTCGTTGCTCCATTCGGAGCATAGGGCTTCTACTATCCTCTTTCAATTTTCTCTATTTTTCACTTCATCTTTTATTTCTTCCCACGTCGACTTATTTTCCTCCAACTCTTTATCTACACTTTTCCAGGTGTCTGTCGGTCTTCCAATTTTCCTATTTCCGGTCGGGTTATATTCAAGCGCTTGTTTGGCAATATCATCTTTCCTCAGCGTATGGCCGATCCATTTCCATTTTCTTCGTTGGATGGTTTTATAGGTTGTTGATTTATCTTTCTCCATAATTCAATGTTTTTTTACTCGGTTTGGCTAGTATATTCAAATTATCCTTCTAAAACATTTGTTGATGAAAGCTTTCACTTTAATTATACTTTTTTTTAGTTTTTTCCAGGTTTCAGACCCGCTTATAACACTAACCTTTTTACATTTGTATTAAAATTTCTGTTTTGGTTGTTAGCTCTCTCGATTTCCAAATATTTTTTAACACATGTGTTACATGATTCTTGCTTATTCTGTTTTCAACACCGTCATCTATTTTGCCTTTATTATCTAGTATACTTCCCAAATAATTCACTTTTGTAACATTCTCTATTTCTTCTCCATTTACAGAGATTCCCATTTCTCTTGGCATATTGATCTTCATTATTTTTTATTTCTCCACATTTATGATTATTCCTATTCTTTTGGCTTCTTTAGCTATTTTTTTGGTTTTTTTTTGCATATGTTGCCTCTTTTCAGATAACAAACATATGTCATCTGCAAACTCTAGATTCTCGAACCGTTTAAAAACGTTCCACCTTATGCCTGTTTTGTTGCCTACCATCCTTATCATAATCCAGTCTATCAATATAATGAATAGTGTCAGCGACAGATCTATCTCTATTTTCTTTGTAAATTTTCGTAAAATAATTTAATTACTTTGATGTGTTTCAGTGGATTTCCATATTTTTCCAGTATTATCCACATTTTGTCTCTGTCTACCTGATCCAGGAAATTAATATATATTTTATTTTGCCATTCGAGTTTTTGTTCTATTATAATCCTTAAGGTTGCAATATGATCCGTACATGCTCGTCTCATCTCGAAATCCTGCCTGATTCTGTCTTATTCTCTCATAAATTTTTGTTTTCATTTGCTCTAATATTAATCTCGTCATTATCTTACTAATCACATTCAGTAATGTAATTGCACGCCAATTTTCACACTTGTTTCAACCACCTTTTTTTGGTATTTTTACTATTATTCCTTGTTGCCACTCTTCTGGCATCTTTTCTTCATTCTACAGTTTCTTTATCAACCCAATTAGTATTTCTGTCGATGTTTCTGTATCGGCTTTTAACAACTCTGCAGGTATTCCGTCTATTTCCATCGCCTTCCCATTTTTTAGTTGTTGGATGACTATTTGCACTTCTTCTCTTGTAAAATCGGTAAGTTTTATATCCTTCATCGGCTGATTTTCTTCCTCCTCCATTTCTTCATCTTGCAGTAGATTTTGTTTCACCAAAATACTCTATCCATCTATTCATTACCTGTTCTTTTTTCTTTAAGATTTTTCTGTCTTTGTCTCGTAGTAGTGTCGTAATATTTACTTCTTTTTAAACTTTTTGTTTAAGGTCATGATTTTTTGCTGCTTCTTCCCCTTCTTTTGTTATATTTTCCTGGTATTCTGTTTTATCCTTACGTGCACATCTTTATCTTCCTCTTTATATATAGTTTCCGCCTCTCTTTTCTTGGCTACGTCTCGAGCTGTCAGTAACTCTTGTCTTGTTTGCTTTCTTTTTTATATTTTGTCCCAGGTATTTTTAGACATCCATGGTTTTTTGCTTCGCCTTTTTCATTCCAATTGTTTGTTTAGCAGTTTCTTTCAATATCTCTTTACATTTCTTCCATTTTTCTTCTACACTCTCTTCCTCTGCTTCCTCCATTCTTATGAGTTTTTTTCTTTAATTCTGTTTTGTAAGTTTTGGCGAGTGCACTATCTTTTTGAAGTCATTGTACAGGGTGAACAACTAAGAACGGCTGCCGGCCATATCTCAGAAACGAATAATGGTACAACTTTGAAAAAAAAAATATCTTAAGGAAAGTGACCCTGAAAAATGGCTGGAAAATATTTTTGAGTTTCTAAAATATCCGCTAGGTGGCGTAACGGCTATGAGTAAAGAGAAAATTGGAATTTTCTCCGTATTTAGTAGTATTAAGGGGCACTAAAAAGATATGCAGTTTAACCCCTGATAAATTTCTAGTTTTTTTTGTTTGACACTTTTTGTCCCATCTCCAATAATAAAGTAGTGGGGGGACGTCAAATTGTGTTTTCTCTAAACGTCTATAACTCTGGTTAACTTTAACAGAATTTAACATTCTTAGGCTTGTTGGAAAGGCCTCTTTCTGTTCTATCGACTGTGATTTAAATTGGTTTCATATTCATATTACCGTTGCCGCTAGAGGGCGTAATCTAAAGTATCAATGGATATCGTGATTTTTCAAAAAAAAATTAAATGTAATGGTATGCATATTTTTACACGATAAAATAGAGAAACAAAATCTTAAAAGGCAAACGAAAACCGCGACTTGATAGCTTTTCTCTAACGGAAGATATTAGCTATCAAAGTTAAAAGAATGATTTATTGCATTAAGACAATTGAAATAAACAATGTAACAAATTTCACGATAAACAAATTACACAAATTACAACACAAAACTACTAAGAACGTAAAATAAACAATGTAACAATTTTAACGATAAACAAATTACACAAATTACAACAAAAAACTACTAAGAACGTAAAATAAACAATGTAACAA
>JABXWE010006496.1:0-27967 GCA_014611495.1 Limonius californicus | reverse complement strand
TATATATTATTATTATTATTATTGTTATTATTATTATGTTTTATTGAGGGACCTACATATAATATAAATTTTGGTAACTGCTGTATAACCTTTAAATTCTTGCGCTGGTTAACTGAACAAGGCGAAGGATACAAGGTAGTAAACATGAACTTATAAAATATGGATGCAACAAAGAAATAAAGTATAAATGATAACGAATTATCTAAGTTTTTTCTTATAAAACGTTAAACAACGTTAACAATTTAATGACAAAGTTACATGAAATAAATAATAAGGTCTAATTTAACAAAGCACTTTCAAACGGACCCGCCTTTTCACATAGAAGCACTTGCTTATTTTCTTCTGATGTTGGTAAAATTCACTAGATGAAATTAGGATGACACTTCCGCCCTGTTGATCTTGAACTTCAAAACGAAAGTCCATCACTTGTTGCTTTTTTCTAAGTTCCTCGCAGAAAAACTTTGGACTGAGTATCTTCGTAAAATCGTTTCACAATGTAATATATTATTTACAGCTTATTACTTCAGATGGTCAAATATACCAATAAACCCATAAATACGTTGCACCTTTATATTTTCTTTTTAAATTGTTAATCCCCCAAACTTGCTTCACTTTTCAAATTGTTGTTGATTCGATGTTGCTTATTTGTTTTAATTTATGATAACATGATTGAAGAGGATCGGTATGTTACTGCCAGGAGTATTCATTCATAAAGTTTTCACCCTTTCGTATTTGGAATATTTTGGCCATATTTTTCTGAGTATGTGATCAACTGAAACCTAATTGTTATGAATGGTGGTTGATGAAACATTTTGTATTGTGTTGTATTTTGGTTGAGCGAGACCTAGGACGCGGTTTTCCAAGCATTTTATGCACTGCACCTATTATTGGAATATTGTACACCTTAAGTTAGCGCCGTCAATGCTGCCTTTGTTCAAAGTTATATTTCACGCAAACAGAATATGATATTTAAAAAAAATTTTCAGAATACTCATTTTATATATTTCATTTCAATATACGTAGTGTAGATAAAAATTGAGGATATATCAATTATCAAAAACATCATAATATATACTGGACTTTGGTATACTAATACTACTTTGGTCTGCTAATAAAAATCAGCTTGATATCTCAATTATATGAAATATTAGAAATTAATTTTTGGACATATTGTAATAGACAGTGTCCCTTATATACAGGACCTATCAAAAGTATTTTTTTGCTATAGTAATGAAGCTAAATAATTTTTAAAATTTTTATAAAAATTCAAACTGAAAATAATATTATTTTGCCATTTGTTATTAGTTCGTTAAATTCTGCTGGTAGTAAAAGTTCGTCAAACGCTAACATTAAGAAAATTATAAAAAGAAATTATAAAAAAATTGTCATTGTTCAGCAATTGAAATCGTGCTTTTCACTTTACAACTTGGCCTAACATTTTTTAGATATTTTAGTAGAACGCTTAAACATTACATGTTAAATTTTTGAAGATAGCATTTTATAAGCAGTTTCTAAACATGATTTAACCTCGATGGAACAGCCTAAAAATATTTTTAATATTGCCTATACACTGCTTATTATAATCTGTCCAAACATAACAGTTCGAGTATTTCAAATAATCGAGATACCAAGCTGGCAAGCAGGCTCGCCCGGTATATAATACGAGGGTTGCCTTTTATATTCCGGGATTGGAGAACAAAAACAAATATTTATCGTCGAACATGGCTTTATTGTTTTTTAAAATATTCTTGTTAAGATAAATACACTTCTGCATGCGTGTGAACCAATTTTCGAAGCAGTTTTTCCACTCCGATTGACGTATTTCCAAAAAATGCATTTTGAACGCATTAACCGCTTCTTCAGGTGTCAAAAAACGTTGACCTCGCAATTTATTTTTGATGTTCGGGAATAAAAAGAAGTCATTGGGTGGCAAATCAGGACTATAGGCCGGATGACTCATCAAATCGACGTATTGAGTGCTCAAAAAGTCATTTGTTCGAGCCGATGTGTGAGAGCTCGAATTGTCGTGGTGGAGAATGATCCGTCTTCGGCGGTTGCCTCGAGCACGAACGACTTTTGTAGGGTTTGGCTCGCCTTGGAAGACCCATACAGTCGGCTGCTGTTTACTTTCGGGCTCATACGCGTAGATCCACGATTCGTCACCTGTCACGATGTCATACACATGTTCTGAAGCACGGCAATCGAATTTTTTGAGCATTCCTTGCGACCAATTGGCACGAGCTTGTTTTTGAGCGATTGTCAAATTATGTGGGATCCAACGTTAACAATACTTTTTAACGGCCAAATGTTCATGCAATATTGAATGTATGCTGGTCCCACTAATGGCCAAAGATACATCAATCTCACGATAAGTCACGTGTCGATCTTGCAGTATCAGTTCACGCATCGCATCAATGTTTTTCGGAACAACAACCGATTTTGGACGACCTTCACGAAATTCGTCATTGAGCAAACTACGGCCACCATTGAATTCGGTAAACCATTGATAAACACTGGTCCTCGATGGTGCTTTATCGCCAAAAATCGAATTAAGTTCATCGAAGCACTGTTGTTGAGTTAATCCACGTCTAAAGTTGTAAAAATTAATCGCACGAAAATGTTCACGATTTAATTCCATTTTTTGGCCGGTATGAATTTTTCAAGTTACTGTAAACAACACAAATAGTGCTCGTACGTCAACACGTTCTGAGTACGTATACTGTCAAAAATGACAAACTTTACGATAGAGACGTCAGTTGCCAGTTGCTAGCACTAGGGTTGCCCAATCCCGAAATATAAAAGGCAACCCTCGTATAACATTTATTACGTATTTATGGTCCTAGCTTCAGCCGCCGCAATATTTTTACTTAGATCTGGTATATCTATAGTATTTATAATATTATTTTCTATTGACGTTATTGATAAATCGGTGAGACGTTCTTTGGACAGTCTTACAAAAAATATTTTTTATTAATTTTATCTTTGGAAATTGGATACAGGTTACGGTTGTTGAGTTTACTATTTATTCTAAAGTTTTAGTTGATAAATAAGAGTAATTTATAAACATTTACTATTATTTATTATCTTGAAATGGCGCCCCTCTTGATTAGGCGCCTTTGTGCGGGGCACAACCTGCCCACCCGTACCGGGCGTCCACGTATTTTAACTATTTGGTTTGGTTCCAACACCAGTAGCTATTTTTAATGTGTCAAACATCGCAGGGGCACGCACCTACGCTTTTACGACTTACCTGACAGAAAGTTCAGTTGATGCTTTTTCCCGTCAAAAAAATTCCAACATTCTCTGCCATGGTCTACCCCGCGTCCTTTGAATCTACAGAGATAAGGCATATGAGACACAGAACAATGTTATATTTAGTTGTTTACCTTTGGTGCAATAAATTCATCACAGAGGTGTTAATGAAATAACTTTTAAATAGCATTAATTTATTATTTTTTAGATATGAAATCTTCTGAGCGTTACTATATAAGCCATAATTATGATGCTTAAGGGCTTTTAAATATCTTATACCCTAAGTAAATCGGATTATCGATTTTTGAGTAAAGGGGCATTCAAACTTTAATCCGTATCAGTTTTAACTTTGTGAAATCTATGTTATCAAAAAATATAACTAATTTCTGCTTCCGTTTCCAGATTTTTTCTAGATTTCATTTTCTCATTATTTCAGAGATATTGATGATCACATAAATACATACCACGGACAGAGAACAGCCATAACAAATATTTCTGCTTGAATCTGAAAATAGAATTCTTTCAGGAAATCTATACCTTCCCTTCCATTTGTAAATTGAGCAACATGTGTTATAACTTTACCTCACTTTTCATTTTCTAGTTATAAGTGAATGCTGATTATAAGTTTAGAAATTTGATATGGAATTAATTCTAATTAAGTCTGCAGATCGGTTCGTTGTTTTGTTGCAGCAAGCAGGATATAAGTTTATTTACAAGAAAGGAATATGCAGTTGCAAGTGACAAGTTTTATCTAAATTAACGGCTGCAGTTAAAATAACAAGAAACACTTTAGTGAAAGCAAAATATTAGTGTTAGAGCTCAGCAACTAAAACTAAATACAAAACCAACTTCGAGTCTAAACTAATTCGGGCAGTGCTCTTAGTGTGACTATGTGCACTAGCAGAGTAAAGTGTGTTTAGCCAAGGAGAATGTAACTTGGAGAGAGAAACCCGGAGGCGTCTTGAGTTACTATTGTAACTTGGTTGTCCTGCTGCCAACAGCTCTAACCGAACATTACAAAATAATGAAACGCGAGCGCATGTAGAAACGAGCTGGAGGACTGCACATTACAAACCCCACACCATACTTAAGAACATTTTAAGACAATGGTTGAAATACACTCGAATACTTTGTAGAGCCAGGGCCAAGAACTGGACGCTTCATCAAGCCAAGTATTCGACGTTACGCGTTGGAATTTGCGCCATTTACATTCCTACTATTGCGACTCAGAGACGGATTCCCTTACATCGTAAAACTAGAGATTTACCTTCGGCCTAATTGTGACAAAAACGTTAGACAACACTCTAACCGTTCCAATGATGATATAACGCTGCGGAGGGTGGACTTTGAAAAGAATTGCCGGATAAAGCGTTCCCTTCGTGTTATCGTTTTATTTCTACCCCATCTTCTCCATGACATTTAGTTAACAATTAATTATTGCATTCCCTTGCTTAAGAAGTAAAATATATATTTTACCAGTCTGCTCAGCTTTGATTAAATTATACCTACATGAAGCTCTATGTTGCATAAAATGAGAAAACAAGAAAACTGCGGAAAGATCCTTCAAAAAGAGGGCGTTCTTCTACAAATTAAGAATAAACAAAGAAAAAATTTGATAGTATAAATATTTTACCCAAGAGAAGTTGTTTTGTATTCTGTCAGGCTATATTGCAGCTTCACACTTGTACAACAAAAAATAAGCTAATTGCTTCCTTGTAACTTTTTCATACTTGAACTACTTTCTTCTGCATACATATCTGAATTGTAACTCATTAGAATCAGTACTTATGTTTTTAACTGTGTTGTGTGTACTACGCGTTTTATTAACGTAGGGAAAAAGCAGGAGAAACAAGTAATTAATACGGCTTTCAAATAAATTTAGTTGTCTTTCTAATATACGGCACAAAATTAGTAAAGGTACTCGTCTTAGCAGATTAATAATAATAACTGAACTAACATATTAATTAATTAATATGAATTTCAACAAAGTAAAGCCAGAAGCAGTTAACAAATTCGCTACTAATACATAGAAAAAAGGTTTTCCTTGTAAAATAATACCAGTAAAGTATATTTAGTAATTAGTAATTTTCTTGCGTCGTTTAGTAGTTCATCATTAAAAAAAAGTGCCACTTCATTTCAGAAGTTCGAACTCATACAGAGTCCATCAAAACTAGCTGCTTACAACTAATCATTAAAATGATCAGAAAATGAATTTTCGGCTAAAACCGCGTCGTCACTTCGAAATAACACTCAGAATAATCAGGATTACAGTTTAGGTACTCGTGCTTCGGAGGGTACGTAAAACCGTCGGTCCCGGTTGTCTTACAAACATCTTTGACAATCGTAAACCTTGTAGTGGAACTTCTCTTCTCTGTTCGACGGGTTAGGCTAGCCTCCTGCCCGGCATACGTGCAAAGAGGGCTCACAGATCGTACTGCATTGTAGGTAATTAGCAGGCCATTGGCCTACACACAGAAGAAGAAGAAGACAGTTTACTCTTTAGGACTACCATACAAACTAACGTTTTGCAGGACTTGCAGCTTGCATCTTCAGAGTCTGTAAAATACTGAATTCAAGAAGTGAAAGTTTCAAATAATATATAAAAGTCCGACTGGAATGCGGAAAATTACTTCTAACAATTTGTAGGGGATCCCAGTTCACCTCCATCATCATGTGGATATAAAACCAGATCTGCAACACTGAATATAGTTTTATAATAGATCAGGTTTCATTGAAGATAACTCCAAATAGCTAATTTCAAATAGATCATCCGAATTTGTTTACTATCTTCGAATGATTTATCTCTTACGAGATGTAGCGACCTTTTATCCTATGCATGTGTTGTGTGTTTGAAGTACCACATACATACGGGACCTACAGCTTAACGTGGTTTCCGAACCACGGGAAGTGTAAACACTTTCTACTCCAGAGAAGATTTATTAGGCAGAATACCTTACTGGTTTGCCATTGCCTTGCAAGGCAAAACAGCCTTAAAAAATCCGATGATCCGGTACTGGGAATTGACCTCGAGATCTTTAGCGTAGAAGTGTAACACATGTAGGCTTCTAGTCTACGCCCGCCTCTTTTTATCGAAATGTATTAACATAGGAAATCCGCCATATTGACCTTAACATTTTTATATCTACACAAATTTAAAATATTACAACGTATAGGTTTTTAAATAATCTATAATTATTTTTGATTTGATGAGCCGTTTTGAATAATGGATGTGAAAGTCAAAATAGTTTAGAATTTAATTAATATTTGTCCTTAAAATTCTTGTTCATTTGTTAAACTTTAATATTATACAGTGCACGTCAAAATGCTTCCCTAATGTTTACCTCTCAATACAAGTTTGTTTTTGCGTACATATAAAGAATTACAGAATAATTGTTTATATAACGAGTACTAATGGAAGATACATACAGGGTGATTCAAAAAGTGTGGTCCAAACGTTAAAGTATAATTGGTGATGTTGAAATAAGTAAAAAATGCCAATAAACTCATGTCCGATTCAGAATTGTTTTCTAGTTATATCAACATTTTTATTTTAAATAAACAACATATACAATTACAAAAAAAATTAAAAATAATTAAAATAATATAATAAATAATATAATAATATCCACCTTATACTTGTATATAAAGTTGACAACGCCGACGCAGGGAATCTCGAACATTCCTCAACTGTTGAGGATCTCTTCGAATATTCGCAACAGTTTTATTTATTCTATTAACTAAGTCATCTCTATTTTGAATTTCCGTTGCATACACTTTTTCCTTTAATTCACCCTACAAGTAAAAATCTAGTGAAGTAATATCAGGCAAACGAGCCGGCCATGCGGCTGGACCTCCTCTTCCAATCCAGAGTTGTGGGAAGTTATGATTTACTCAATCTCTAACCTACCGTGGATTGTGCAACGACGCCCCGTCATGCTAGTACCACATTGACCTTCGCACATCAAGAGGCACATCTTCTAATAGTTTCAGCAAGGTATTATCTAAGAAGTCTAAATACATGGCACCCTTAAACCGATGTGATAATACATAAGGTCCGATAACATGATCGCCTACAATACCGGCCCAAACGTTAACACTGGAGGGTTGTTGAAAAGAAGTTATGAATGTAGAATGAGGGTTTTGGAAATGCCTATGCATATTATGCCAGTTGTTGATACGATTCCGTGTGAACTGCGATTTATCCGTCCAGAGAATTTGACTTATAAATTCTGGATTGTTTGCGGTAGCATCTACCAACCAGTGACAAATTTTGCTGGACTGCTTCAATAATGTCAGCATTATTGTCCACGTTATCCCTTTCAACATGATGAGGTTTCCCACAAATTTCGGTGCATTCGTTCAAATGTTCTGTGGTCAGACTGTCCCCGATGAGGATACCTTCTCCGATATTCTACCACAGCTGCACGAGCATTCCCGCTGCAATAGCCATATACAAAATGCATTTCTGTATATTCACGTGCAGCATTACCACACTTAGAAAACAACAATAATTCAAGCTTGAAACACTTTCTGTCATAACAAATTAGCATTTGTTTGACTTATTTCCTATTATGACTTGATTTAACAGAACAATGTTAAAAACAAAGAAGTCCTCTGTAACTAAATAACGGTTGGAAATAAGACATGGATTTATTAACATTTTTTGCTTCGTGTAGCATCCCACATCACACCTTTAAGGGACCACACCTATAGAATCACCCTGCAGGTAGTGACTCCTTGTTTTTAAAAACGAAAGATTCCTCCTAATAGTCCATGCAGTTCGGTGCAATGCTTTCATACATGGAACCATCTCTTGTAGCATCGCTGAGGTTACTTGTCGAATATATCTTTACAGCTCTGCTACAGAAATCGGCTTTCCTTAAACAAGTTATTCCTGAAATGGCAGTGTTAATCAAATATATCAATGGTCAATAAATCAAATCAACTGATTAATCTAATTTTTCCAGGATAATTACTAAGTAATAATACCATTATTTTAAAGAGTCTTCTGAGGAACGATGTGTTCTTACCACTATGCTTAACATTTTTTTGAACGCTATGCTGTACTACAGGAAGCTTAACAAGTGCTCTGCATCATGGATGTGCTACGTAGTTCTATTCTAAGGATTTTTCCAGGAAAAATAAATTTTGATGGTCACACATACATTGGAATCTTATTGGACAGCGTTAGAAACAACTTTGATAATTAGTAACACTATTGTGTTGCATTCAAAACTGATTTGGATTTTTCCCTATTTAGGGTAGGTCTAAAAATGTAATCAATATCTTTGAAATAAGGTCCTACAATAATCAACTACGACAGTAATGCTGATGATGAAGTATAAGCTAAGTAGTTTGTAATAAGGTAATAAAATTTGACTAAATTAATTTCACATTCGTCGTAGACGTAGATTGATTTTTTGTATTTTGAGGTGTGCTGGTAGCTCAGTTTCTTAATAAAACGTCTGGATAGGGTTCAAAACCTAAGCATTACTATGCAGTTTTATAAAAATCTTGTCTTGTCTTTCAATTTTACCTTGAGTTTTCCTACTACCGGGTTGTGATCGGATCCCACGTCGGCACTAGGGTACGTTCTGACGCTGTTTAATCCATTTCTGTATCTCTTGTCTATTAGGATATAGTCTATTTGATTTCTTACAATATGGTTTTCGTTATGTTGAGGAGAGGTCCATGTGTATAGCCTCCTGGGTGGTAACTTAAACCACGTGTTGGAAACAGTCATTTTTTCCTCTTGACAGAACTGTATTAATGCTTCACCTCTGGTATTTTGCTCACCTAAGCCATATTCTCCTACTATATCCTCTACTCTGCCTCTTCCAACCTTGGTTTTAAAGTCTCCCATTATGATATTGACTTCATCTTTTTTAATCTGTTTTCTTAGTTGTTTTAATTGGGCATAAAACTGTTCTACTTCTACATCAGGTTTATCGGCTGTTGGGGCATATATCTGTATGATATTTACATTTTTGGGCTTTACTCTTATCTGTAATTACATTATTCGGTCGAGAATGGCACGAAGTTTATTACGGATTTGTTAATCTTTTGTATGTTTTGGTAAGTTGAATTCGGGATACTGTTTTGAAATTTAAGTATTTAAATTGACTCGAATTTTTGAGTTCTAAGTGTTGAATCTGTTTAGACATAGTTGATATCTATTTCCATTCGATGTCATGTTTTCTATGCGGAATATTCAAAGCTCACAGACAGAATGACAAAATCAGTCCCGAGCTGCAGCGCTTTTATTTGATACCTTATTGCAGAGAGCGATAGGCCAATCGAAACAAGTAGCGGAGCACCATATTAATATAGCTAAAGCATTTTATAGTTTGTTACTAGTACTTAGCTGTCAAATCTATGTTTACGTTTTTGTTTAGTCCATTACGTTAGCGGAATGCGATCGAAGGAAGTCTATAAAGCACAGATAATCTGGTGTATTTTAAGGGGATACTAAAGTTACTAAAAATAGGCCAAAATTAGTGATTTCTATTGTCACCGTAGCTTTCCACTTGCGGTTTTCCATAACTAGCAGACAATATATCTAAGAATGAAATAAGGTGCAAAAATTGTAAAAAGAATCGAAAAAACCAAGAATAAGAAAGTAGTCCAATCATTAACCGTCTTTTTGTCCTACTGTTGAGCATCGGCCTCTTCTCTGCCACGTGTTTCTCCTCAGCGCTAAGGTAGAAAGTATAGTTTAAGGTCATATTCGAACGACAAAAGTTTTTAGAGAAGGTTTTTAGCATTAAGATTCCACGGTTGCAAGCCGGATTGGGAAATTGTGTGTGGTGGGTTGCAGACAAGATTTTTATAAATCTGTATAGTACTGCTTCGATTTTGAACCCAACTCAGACGTTTTACTCTGAAACTGAGCTACCAGCACACCTCAAAATACAATAAAATTAATCTACGTCTACGACGAATGTGAAATTAATTTAGTCAAATTTTATTACCTTATTACAAACTACCATCTTATAAAAGCATAATGCACATACCTTCGATCTCAAAATGTGTCTGATTTTCTCACAATCAGAACAATGCCAAGACTCTGTTATTAATTTTCTCTATCGTATATTATACGTATTGTCTGTTACACTGACTGCAATTCGTATTCCAGTATTCAGGTAGACGACCCCAATTGTATGTCGATGTAAAAACTTACATTCAAAGTTTGGTAACCAGGTCGTTTTACGATCCTCTTAAGTGCCAGTACCTTCTCTACTGCTTGTTACTCCGTACAGGACTTGCCTCTTCCAAAGCCTTGTTATTTTTCTGCTAGGTAATATAATCATTTAGTCGATTAGGCATTATTTTGATCGTTCATTTTAACATGGTGTTAAGCTTATTGATTCCTCTGTAGTTTTCCGATTTCCTCTTATCACCCTTTTTAAATAGTGTGATTAAGATATTTGTTTTCTAAATGGCCGGTGCTTTTTCTTCATTAAATGTTTTCTGTAGTAATTTTGTTAGTGATATATTAACGCTAGGCCACCGTAGCAAATTGTTTAATACACTATTTTTATTTTTATTGTTATAGTAGTATTAAAGTAAGTAATTATAAACAAGAAATGGGATCAAATATCATCAACACATCCATCTAGAAAAAAATAACTCTACTGTAGCTATCCCGAGTACCTATAATGGCTTATGTTACAGAAATTAATGAAAGTGTAACATATTTAATCAAGAGACATTTTCTTTCATAATCACATCGTTAACAATCCCTATCAAATGTATCTAAAGGGTTATATCGTCATATCACCCCTTAGCTTAACGCCAATGGCGCATTGGAACGATTTGACGCCCTCTCACTATGTTATCTTGTACTTACCCCGGGGATGGTTTCCATCATGAATTTAACCCTTCCGAAAAGTTAGCAGCATATCTGAATGTTGGGCTATAATTATGTATAATCTATAAAACTTGTTGTAGTTGGACTCGCCACCTCGTGACACCTCGCGATGACGTCGCAAAACGCATATTGAACATCCTCAAACAATTTTCAAAATTTAGTTATATTAAATTTAGAGTGGGGCATACGCCCCGGAAATGAATATTCACGCATTTCCATTTCCGGCCGACAAAATGGTGGCGTTTGAAATTATAGGGGTTGAAATTTCATTTTGTACAAACATGCAAGCGGTCCAAGGTTACTGAAGAAGTTATAAGGTGAACCGTTTTGTGTGTACATTTGCGTTGTGTAAGGGGCAAAGTTCTTAATAATTACGCGGTGGTGTAAATTTAATTCCAAAGAAAACAGAGGACAGGAAGGAAGAACGCGAAATTTAGAGAACTAAGATCCAGAAGCAGACACCCAGGAGTAACTTTGAATTCCACAAGGCGCATCAAATTTATCTTATACTGGTCATATAATTTGCAACGTGCCTTAACACAGCAGCAAACGACGCTTTTGCCTTAATAATGTGGCCTTAAAAGTTTTCAAATTGCTATGTTTTTCAAGTATAACTTTAATGAGTAAGATAAAAAGGAGTGGCGCGCAAATGTCACACTACACTGCTTAGTGAGAAGTTACTAATGGTGATAAATCCGTCCTAATTTGAAAGCCAACTTTTATATTTTTAACCAGTTCTTATACGCGTGATCCAAAACAACTATTTCAAATTGAAGTTAGTTTATACAGACTAAATAAAGAACTTTGCGCCGACCTGTAGCGCTTTTAATCGAATTTCCACTCTTAAGATGGATATATACCAATTGAAATGATTAATAAATATATTTTTAAAAGGATCTAAACCGAACTGAAAATTAGGCAATAATTTTTAATTTGAGAAACCGATATATATGTTTCCCTGTCCATCCCGAATCTTAGGGCCGTTCAGGTGAACGCTAGAAAGCGAACTGCAGTCAATGTAAAAGACAATACGTATAATATACGACAAAATAAAGTTGTTATAGTCTTGGCATTGTTCCGCTATTGGAAAAGTTAGATTAATCACATACACAACATAGTTGTTTGTGATGTTCTTAAATGATGGAAGTTTGTAATAAGGCAAATAATTTCATTAAATTCACTCTACACATATCACAAGCATAGGTTGATTTTACCGTATTTTGCAGTTCTTATGACTTTTTCGGTAAGTTGTTCACCTTATTTGCATTTTAAATAAGTATTGTTTTTTTTATAGTGAAATTAGATGTAATGAAGTCACTGTTCTATTATGCATGTAAAAGTTACGAACACTTTATTGTATTAGTTTTCAAACGAAAAAAGCGCTTGGTATCTGTTAAGGTAATTTTATGGGTATATATATGAAAGAAAAACTGCATTAAAAATACTAATTTTTGCGAATCAGCCAACTACTTGCGTTATCGCCCAAGAATGTAACGATTTGTAACAAATTTTTATTATCCTTTTATGATGGTAAAATAACGTATATACAGGGTGGGCCAATGAAACCGCAACAGACCAGATTTTTCATATTTATCGCCAATTAAAAAAAAAACACTCGGACTCGTAATTTTTTGTTTTGATGGGGAAACTTTTTGAGTTTATTTTCAACCTTGTCACTCCAACCTCCTAGGGGTGGTGAGCTTTCCCCTAAAATTTTAAATGAGAAAAGGGGTTGAGTGATACAACATTTTAAAGGGCATTCAAGTCTCGTTTTAACACTTCCTAGTTTTCCAAATTCGGTTGAGTAGTTTTCGAGAAAATGCCTTTTAAAGATAGTAACCCGCCGAAAACCAATAATTCATGATGCATGGCATATCCCGTGCTGGCATTCGAAGAATTTTAAAAGCCCAAAAATTCCATCTGTATAAAGTCCATCTTGTACAAGAATTAAACGAAGATGACTTTGATAGACGTTTGGATTTTTGGGAGGGTATGAGTGAACGGAAAATTAATAACGCGAATTTGCTTTTCAACATTTGTTTTTTGGATGAGTGTTCGTTTTTTGTGAACGGGATTGTTAATCGCCATAATTGTCGCTATTGAGTCGATGAAAACCCAAACCTATTCTATGAAGTACACACTCAAAATTCTCAAAAATTAAACATGTGGACTGGAATTTATGGCGATTGCGTTGTAGGTCCTTTTTTCTCTACCAAGAAGTGTAACAGGAGAAATGTATTTGGATTTATTACGAGATCATGTAGATCCAGCCATAACTGAAATTATGGAGCAAAATAACCGTTACAATGTGAATGAGTTGATGTTTGAACAAGACGGAGCACTTTCACACTATGCTCTTGCTGTTCGTCAGTATGTGGACGGTACATTTCCTGGTAGATGGATTGGCCGAAGAGGAGTAGTGCAGTGGCCTGCGAGGTCACCATATTTAAGCCCTTTAGAGTTCTTTCTGTGGGGCCACATAAATAGTAAAATTTATAGTACTCAGTCAGAATACCTTAATGATTTACGTCAACGGATGCCGGCAAATTACCCCGGAAATGCTTCAGTACGGCCGAAACCGTTTTTACGAAACCTGTACTACAGTATGGATGCTGGAAATCAACATTTCATTTAATAAAGTGAAAGTTAAGGTAAATTGCTTAATCAGTAAAACATTACTGGTGTAAATTATGGTAAATGTGAAAACTGATGAATTATTGGTTTTTGTCAGGTTACAATCTTTAAAAGGTATTGTCTCGAAAACTACTAAACAGAATTTGGAAAACTAGACAACGTTAAACCAGAATTTAATGCCCTTTAAAATGATATATCACTCAACCCCTTTCCCATTTAAAATTTTAGGGATGAAGCTCACCACCCCTAGGAGGTTGAAGTGATAAAGTTGAAAATAAACGCAAAAAGATTCCCCTTAAAACAAAGATCGACGGGACCAAGCGATTTTTTAAAAAATAACTATAAATATAAAAAATCGGGTCTGTTTCGTTTTCATTAGCCCACCCTGTATGTGTCACTGAACACAGCACAAATACTTAATAGGATGTAATAGAATTTTTTATATTAGAGACAAGTACCCTTCAATCTCATCAAAGTTATAGATGATATACAGGGTTGGGAAAAAGCACGGAACAATACAAATATCTTTACCATGGCAATCGCGATTTAGATAGTATTTTCTACATTAAATAGAGGACAAGCAATTGAAGATACGCTACACGAATGACTTTGTATTATTTGAAGAAAACGAAAATAACTTATGATAAATATAATACTGCTATCTTGATAAACAAAATCAAAAGAATGGTTGTAGCAAAACATCCGACCAGGTATAGGTCAGTTTTAAATTAAAATATAGTACCTGGTAATGGAAACAGAAGGTCAAAGAAATACACTAAACGAACTACAAGAACAACTAACAAAAACATAGTAACGCCGATAATGATGTGTACGACAGAAGCAAGAACAGTGAAGACGGAAAAGAAATTTGCAGTTATCGAGATGAAAACATAAAGAAATATTATTAATAGAACCAGAAGGGATAGAGTGGTAAACGAGGAAGTAAAGCAAATGTGCGATATGAAACCTGTAATATATTGGGTCCACCACAGAAAAAGAATGGAACTATTACATATCAAGAATGGAACAATACAGAAAAAAGAGTGCCATGAGATAAATTTCCCCAAGGAAGAATGCTGGTAGATCCTAAAGACGGTGGAGAGTTAGTGTATTAGTCTAATAATTGGTTATGAAACAGGCATAATTGCTTATCAGAGAAGAAGGAAAGCCAATTCATTTACGTTATTAAATGTTACCATATCTTAGTCGAAGAAGAACTGGAATATGAGTTGGTAAAGATTTCTATATACGAGAGCAAATTTTTATGTTAAACACCTAGCCAAAACAAAGACATGTAACACATTCAAACTTTATATTTTTCTGCGCAACTAGCTTCTACATATTAAAATACGATTTGAATACAGATAAACATAAAAAAGGGATACCTAGCTTAAGAAATGTTGGTGAATACTTAGCTACACAACTGTAATTACTAGATTTCTAGCTTTTACGATATTTAATAGAAGCATGTATAGCATAGAAGCGTACATATTTTCTACCCTTCTCTACGAAAGGGAAGCATGGACCCTGAATAAATTTAGTATGAACAAATTAGAAGTATTTGAAGCACGGGTCTACCGGGGAATCCTAAAAGTATCTTGGATGGATAGAGTAACTAATATAGACCTATTACAAATAATCAGAAAAGAAAAAGCAATACTTCTAACGATGAAGAAAAAAACGTGCAATACTTGGGACATCTCTATGAGGAGAGAAATACCAATTACTACAAGATATCGTCCAAAGAAAAACTTAAAGGGAAAAGAAGTGTGGGAAGAAGAACATCATGGTTGCGGAATCTGAGGGACTGGCTTAATTGCACTGTTCAGAGCAGCAGCTTCCAAAGTACGAATAACCGTGATGATTGCGAACCTTCGTTAAACGAGAAGGGCACTTGAAGAAAAAGAAGAAGTAGAAATTTAAGAACATCATTAACAACATGCTTTAGTTTACAATCTGAAAAACTAATGACTTATTAGGTACAGGAATCAGTCATGATGGCCTATGTATTGATATTCTTATATTTTAAATATTATTAATTTCTGTATTTGCCCGTTTATAGTAAAATTTGAACTTTCATTTTTGTTTCAGTTCATTCTTCTGAAAATACACTTTTTTATTACATTCATAATTATATAGTTTAATTGTTAGAATAGAATCGTTTTACGTAAAACTTAAAAAAATCACTTACCATCACGATATTTAGAATGCCTAATACGGATTTCAGCAACTAAGCTCTCATCTTCAGTTGGAATTAATGAATTAAATAACTTGGCGGTGGAGTAGGTACCCCCAAAGACAAGTTCTTCACTAAGTCAACTATGAGAATCTAATGATTGATTTCAGTTCCTACCGAAGATGGCAATTTAGTTGCTGAAAAACTTATTTGGGCGTTCATAACGTCGTGGTGATAAGGGGTTTCTACAAGTTTTATAATTGTTAGTTTTTGATGCTTATTTTAAAGTTATGAGACCTTTTTAATATATATTTTCCCATATTATTAAGTATTTTAATGCTTTATGCTTTAACTTTTGTACCTAAAAGTCCGCGCTCGTGCATTTATATTATTCAGATAATCCTGTTGTTTTTGCTCCCTCCAGGAAAGATTAATCTTATTATAGCATAAATAAAAAAAAATATATTTTAGACATTATTTCTAATTAGCTCAAAGCTCTCTGTAACAAAAAATAATCCTATAACAAAATTTTCGTTACTGATTAAAAAAATACGCTTCTATTTATGATTATATGTCTAAATATAAATATTAATTCTAAAGTTTTTAAATATCAGAAATTAGTTACTAGGCATTTTTAACGTTAAGGTTTTTGTGGTCTTTAAATCATTTCTCCCTGTTTTCATTAATTTGTGTTTAAGGATCAGAGATAATGAACGATCAAAAAGTTATTAATTACGGTTGGCTGTGAGTGCTACAAAGCATGTCGTAGCTGTCATGTTACATACAACCTAATAATAGGGAATTTACTTCTTTGAGCGGTTTGTGTCTTACGAGACGTAGCGATCTTCTGTCTTATGTCTGTATTGTGCGTTTTAAAGTACTACAGACATAGAGGCCTACAGCTTAACGTGGGCGTCGAAGTATGGGAAGTATAACACTTTTACTGCAGAGAAGATTTTACTAGACAGAATCTTGGTAACATTATTTATATCACCTATTGAAACTCAGAATACCGTGTGTTAATTAGTAGTGGGAAGCGGCGTGGCGGACAAGCGCAAATACTGGTCAAACGGTATTCAAAGTTAAAGAACAATCCGGGCGGTACCCATGGGCGACCGAAATCTTCGCTGACGCGCTGCAACCTGCGGTGCCTCGGAGAGTACCTAAAACCGTTGGTTCCCCTGAGTTAGTACGCCACGTCACTAACTACCTGAAACATGGTTAAAGTGGCAGCAGGGCGCGGAACTGCCTTCGGATTTCCCTGCAATCATTTCCCACATATTTATTTATTTATTACCAACGCTTAAAAAATGTTTCTGCTTTTATCTACAACAAAAAAAAGTCAATAACAAACATAGAATTTCCCAATTCGGCTTGCAACCGTGGGATCTTAATGCTAAAAACGTTCTCTGGAATTTCTGTCGTTCGGATTCGATGTTAAACTGTAGGTCCCCCGTGTTTCTACCTTAGCGCTGATGAGAAACACGTGGCAGAGAAGAGGCCTACGCCCAGCAGTGGGACGGAAAGGCTGTTGATGAACAAACATAGATAAGTTCACAGAAATTATTGCGTTTTAACGGTTTTGATTAGTATGTCGTTGATGTTATTTTGGTTTTTTTTACTGTAAATATTAAATTCCGGAAATGAGATTTATTAACATTGTATAAAAGTATATATTTTGTCACTACCAGAATTTGATTCACCAAACTGCGTTACAGTTACAGTTTCAGAAAAATATAAGTTTAATCCTTAAGAGCATTGCGAAGGCTTTTAGAAGATCGGCATTAAACAGATAAATCCGGTGTACTCTATAATAGTCCACCTAAAAAACTACAGAGACTTGTACTTTGTAAGAATAATAATGTCATAATAGATGTTTTTACGTAAGCGTTTGGTTGGAGATAATTAATATTCTTAGTAGACAAATTGCTAGTGGTAAAAATACTTTAATTTTTAGTCGTTGTTGCCGAGACAAGAAATCGCTATAAACGGGAAACACAATACAGTAAACAACGCAATTCTAAACATTTATTTCAGAAATGCTCATTAAATCTTGGTTAGCGTTGCACCCGAGCCGTCTGAAGTGAGTTGGACTTTATATCATGCCAAAAAAAGCAAATTAGTGAATTAGTCCTAATTAGCTAGAAACTCATTGTAACAAAAAATAATCGGTCAACGAAAATAATATAGAAATTTCAAAACGTTTTTGGCCTTCTGATATAACTGTTCCGTAAGATGTGCTACGAAATATATTCCGTTGAAATTAAAATGTTATACCAACAATTAGCACGGCAAATCCCTGAATATGATTCATTAATCAAAACCGGAGTATAGCCGGAGGCAAAGCCCGGAGCCTGTGTCCGCGCCGCTGGACCAGCATGGCTGCCAACCCCTTTGTGCCCGCACCCACCGGACTTACCCGGACTCAACCCTCCGTACCCGTAATTTATTATTCACAACTTTCCATATAATGGAATTCTATTATAACAGGGTAATAATCAAGATAGCCCGGCAAATTTTCCCCGAAAAAATTAAGTCAAGTGTATGAATTGTTTTCTAATATTGCTAATTGAAATTGCTGTTGTTTAAGCGTAATCAGCAAAGAGAGAAAAATTAGACCTTTGCTGTAAGTTCTTAGGCTTACTGAATTTTACGTTAAATTTTAAACGTGGTAATAATTACCTACGCAGTTTAAGTACGGACATTTTGTAACCCTTTCAACCCCCAGCCTCCAAGCTCCAACCTCGTATTTCTAATTTCACCCGGACAGACCCTCTCTGAATAATTGCAAGGCAGCGTGACCTCTAGAGACCAAGGAGGGGTAATGTTACACGAGCTGGCTACTAATATTACAGAATTATTTAGAAAGAGGAGTACTAAGAGTACTTTTTGAGCCCTTCCTAAGGCCCAAAGCTCATGCAACACGAATTACTCCGCAAAGTTGTTACTTATAATAATTATTAAGCTACGAATGATGAGCAAGTACAAGTACAAGTTAATGTCGATAATTAATTTTCAGCTTTCTCGCGTCGAAGCAGAGACAAAAAGAAGAGTGCGCTTAATAATAGTTCTTCTATCGTAAGAATCGACTATTATGGTAATTTTTTGTACAGGATGTTTAAAAATTTTAGACCAAAACAGGTATTGTGCAAAAATTATAATACGATTATTCTATTCAGAAGCCCTATGCGAGTTTAAACTTACGGTCTTAGAAACGAGTTAGTTTTGTAGAAATAAATTTATCTATATTGTTCATTTATGAACTTTATATGACGTGAAGTATTACATAATAATAGCTTCCGAAGGTTATTGGTTTTTCTTTGAGTTACTTGTTTTGATTTAATTGAACGGAGAAAGTGGTTTTACGAACCCAAACATTTACGAAAATCTCCTACGGCCGCAATATTTAGAAAACATAAATGCGCATTTTGGTAACTAAGTTGCCATCTTCAGTAGGAACACTGATCACCATTAAAATTTTCCAGGTAACTTTAACTGAGATTAAACTGATGAAGATATGCTCTTCGTAAAAAAGGAAGTGTTCATACAATTTAGTAATTGGAAAAACATGGAATTTTTAATTGAATTGAATTCAGTTGAAATTGTTAGTGTCCAGTTAAATTTCTTTGCAACCTCTCGCAGATAAGTAGAAAAGTTAACCAACATAAAACGCATTTATTAAGATTCAAGCTTTACCTCACGACATGTTATAATAATATGCAATTCTAGAGTAACACTTTTCTTCAATAATTAAACAATAATAATAAATGAATAATAATCAACAATAAAATACTTACAGTAATATTCAATAACAATTCGCAAATTAAGTACTTACGTATGAAAGGAAGCTATATAACATAAAAATCGTATTAGTAAGATTAATACAAATAATAACTAATTTTATAATTCAAGTTAAAAATAATTGCAGAAACAACGTATGACGTCATAGTCTTTTAACAACTGGCCGCTTTATTATGGCGTACGAAAGACGGGGAGAAAGAGGGAGAGAGAGAGAGAGCGAGAGAGAGAGAAATAGAGAAAAAATCCAAAATTATAGTTCTTAAAACTATAAGAATAGCCTGGTATAGTACTATTCATTAAATGTTAAGGTAATTATAACTGTTTATTGAAGGACTGAGGTGACTTACTGAGAGTCAGGTTTTGGATCTAACAGTCCAAACGCTTCGCGGTTCGAATCAGTGCAGGGTCAGAAAAATTCCTGGTTGGTCGGTACTAGGTCTCGGTTGCCATTTGCCATTGATGTTCAAATTAATGGCACTCCACACGCATACACCTTACATCAGGCAGGTTAAGTACGGTTACGCAACAACACGGTAATCCGTAGAGTCGGGTCCTGCTTTGCATAGCACAAACTAGCTTAACCCTGCCTCACACCAAAGCGGTGGACCTACAAGGCCTGTGAATGTTCCATACTAATAATAATAATAATAACTGTTTATTATAGCACAACAGTCAGTTACCAGCCTTAAAAGCATAAGCAGATGCCACGGGCTTAAACGGAATTGTGACACATAAACGACGGCATGCCCTAGCGTAGCTCAGTTCATTTAGTAAAATTCGAAGGTTGTGCGCGTACCTTTTCACGCAATTCTTCCTAATAAAAAAAGGGAATTTACTAGCCGCGTAAACAAAGGGGCGCTACAATCAATCTCAGCTGTCCTTATAGGAACCTGTACATTACTTTTACCAAAGATCAAAATAAAATAAGAGTTGAGTTTACAAAGGCGTTAAATTAAATTAAAGAAGCGGACAGAATACAAGGAAAATGGTTAAATGATTTTAATTCGGTACCGAACAAAAATAAACATTATTAAAAAAAAACACAGTTTGAAACGAACAATCTTAATATTCAAAAGAAGGTCACATACAGGGGAACCCAAAACAATTAAATCTTAGCAAATAATTCCTGAACAAAAAGATACTGCAAAACGGCTTTGTATACGCAGTGTTTTCTTATACCGCTACAGTTCTTCGAATAAAGCATACAAAATATAAACTTGATTTCAGAGGATTGCACAATGAACGACATCGTCTCAGGGGGCCTCCCCCTCGATAAAGTAAATGGCTTGCTTTTGACAGATTTTTCAATATTACATACGACGAAATTTCCCAAATCGGTACGATATATATTATATTACTTATTATACGATTTTTTTGGGAAACGGAACATTCGTCGTTGTCAGATGTACTGTAAATAGTACAGCACAAAGCGAACGTAATTTACCTATTGGTTAATTACACTGATTCGGACGCCCGAGGGTAATTGTAAATCGGCGTAACACTCTGATCGAGAGCTGGAGCCTGACTTCCGTCGTTTTCCCGACAATTGATAGTGTGAAGACTCGGATTAATCCTGCGTTTGCAAAAAGAGAACATAAACGTCGCGCATACAGGGTGCGTTCATAAAAAAAAAAACGGCCGAACGTTACACTTATCCAAAGTTGAATAAACTGAGGAAGTGTATATAATACATACTGAAAGCATGGGATAATTCTAGGTTATATTATAAACATAGATAATCCGCACGCTACATTACCAATAAAACAATTGTAGTAATCTTGCCCCCCCCCTCTCCCCATAAATAAGAACTATAACGTCATGGATATAGCAATATTTTTATAATTTTTAAAATTTTATTATTATTTCAATATTAATGTCTTTATTTAAAAAATTAGAGAAAATGTCTTAAATAATTTAATTAATGTTTCAAATTTTATGGTATAACCGATTATCTGACTCCCCTTCTTTCTTTTTCTTTCTTCCATCTCAGTCTGCCTCTCCTCCAGTCTACCAACTCCTCGTCCTCGTGTTGCCTTACTCCTTTTTTTATTAAAGTTGTAGTTCTAGATCGTATTACGAGATGCTCGTGTAGTCCTTTGCGTTTCCAAATGAAATTCGTATACATTATAAAATAAGTGGGTAACCAATTTTATAATACTCTCGAATTTTATTTGAAGATGCAGGTGGCGCCAAAGACCTGATATAAAGATATAAGTGTTAACAACTACAGCTTGGGCACAGCCACGCACTATGTAAACACAAACTTGTTACTTCAGTTATTAAAAACAGTATGTGACGTTGTCGCCATAAGGAACATAAATGACATCAGTATTGTTATTCCTTGCCAGTAAAATATATTCGTGAAGGAATTTCCAATAAACAAAGTCTGCAAATCTGCATTTTATTAGTCTTTATTATAAAACTGCTTAAAACCAGAAGTTCCTCCACAGCATCTAAAGCACCAATATTTATTATTTATTTACGTATTCTTAAAATGGCACAAGCAAGAATGATTTCCTTAATTTTCTAAAAAATGATTGTAAGTCTCAAGAAATAAATCATGTGTAACATAAACGTTTAATGAAAATTAACTTCTTCCTATTTATCTCTAAAATAATAAGATGAGATAATATTTACAAGTTTGATTTTATGTGGTGAAGTAAGCTTTAAACCAAATAATTCGTTAAGACATTCATACAAGTGTTTATGTTGACGTTTACCTTTCCCTGGTTGGCCTTTTCCCATTTGTTATGTTTGCGCTTACGTGCCAGTATAAAGAAACTGATATAATTATATAAATACGTATAATGAATAATCTGCTTTTTATGGTTTACGATTGTTAAAAATGTTCATATGACAACCGGGACCGACGGTTTTACGTACTCTCCGAAGTACGATCGGTTGCATATGCCACTATATTGGTCCACCCATCCCAGTACTGACCAGTGCGGATTGTGCTGGACTACGAATACCGTATAACCAGTATCCGCAGTGCTCCTACTTATTGTTCCTATTTGCTTATCACGCCTTTCTCATTTTGAATATTGGTATCGCATAGCTATTTGTATCTGTGTGCACTTTCTATTCTTCTGACAATATGATAAGAATAAATTACATAGAAATAATTAAAAATTAATATTTTCATATCGTTTTCTTTTTCCAATGTTCTAATCTGTATTTTAAGTGAAAGTATTGGCATTATAATGTAATTCAATTTTCTAATCTAGCGTTAAATTGATAATAAGTTTCAAGTATGAAAATATCTTCTGATATTTTGTGTCGCTAGATATACAGGGTGTCAATTTACAATGTGTGGAAGTAAAACAGATGCTGAACTTTTCTAGAAAACCTTTCTAAAACATGGAGGAGGAATCATCATGGTAAGGTAACTTCTCCATTCAACGCCTTATGCTCTAGATACCCCAAAAAATTCCAAATGGTAACACCCACTTTGTGATATCTCATTGAAAAGCTCTTAGAAAATGCGTTTCAGTAGTAGCAATCTTCTTCTTCTGATCGTTTTGGAAAAAAATCACACCTTTACTTAAATTAAAATTTTAAAATATTAGAATAAATGTTCAAAATGAGTTCCACTATTCTGTAGCCAATAGTAAAATCTACTGGGGTTGAGTTTTGTAGACAACAGATTTTAAGTGACCCCGTAAAAAGAAGTGTAATGGGGTCAAATTTGAAGATCTCGGGGGTCATTCTATTGGTAGTCTCTCATTCATTTCCAACAAGATGGGGCACTTCGTCACTATGCAGTCCCTGTAAGGGTCTGGCTAGACCAACATTATCCAGGACAACGGATTGGTAGAAGAGGACCTACAACATGGCCCCCAAGATCTCCAGAGTTGACCTTATTAGACTCTACTATTGCCTAGAGAATAATGGAACTCATTTTAAACATTTAATCAAATCTTTTTAAATTTTAATTACAGTAGAGTAAGAACGAGAGTTCTGGAGCCTCCCGAGGTCGCCCCCCTCCAACCACTTTCAAGGTTAGTCTATTTTAATGTCATGGTCATTTGCGTCAAGGTCAGACCACTTTAAAATATTATGGTCAGGCTATTAATATAGAATGTTAAGGTCAAACTTATTAATAGAAATAGAACACAGGCCATGATGTATAATAAAAAGTATTTATTTAAACAAAGTTGCATTACCGTCGGAATCACTGGTGAATATATAATCACATATAAAATACGATGTGAAAATGTAGTAAATAAATGCTTGCAAATATAGACATAATACCTACTACAATAGTATAGACTCTTATGCTCTTATTGCTTACTCTCTACAAATTTAATAATAGCTTTGTGATTAACCTTTCATAAGCCCAGCATTTTAATAGGATTTTAGAAATAAAACAAAAAATTATTTTCAGTTATATTTATTAGCAGGATCAATATCAACGTAATCATTTAAATCTATACCTAATAGTCCTTGTTCTTTAATTTCTTTAGCACACAGAATACTTATATCTCTTTTACCATTACAATCATCAAAATAGCTATTATAAGCTGTAGCTTTATATAATACACAATTTAAAATTATAGCTTTATAAAAATACATATTATCAAACTTAGCATAAGGTAAATAACAATCGTTTAAAAGACAATTACTTTCTCGCACCAGAGCAAATGACATATTTATCATCGAACGGGAATCATAATCACTAACACTAGGATTTCCTTTAATAAACTTCTGTTGCTGCCAAGAGCTACTTGTAGGTAAATCTGCATTGGATAACCTACTTGTTGGTAAATCTTCATTGGGTATGTATCCACTTCTTAACCATTTTGATAGGAAACCATCAGAAAGATAGTATTCTTTATCAGCTTCCTTTGTTCGACTCCAAGATTTGGAAAAATAATATGTAGAGAAATCAGGTCGTATGACACCAGCTTTTCGTAGTTTGTGTGGAGTTCGTTTTTCTTTTGGCGTTAGAACTAATGTAATAAACGCTTGTTTTTGCAGCTCAGTCAACCTTTCAATGTCTCGACGCTCTGCAGGGTTCTTATCTAAATCTCCAACATTAAACCACTTTGGATATTCGAAATCCATTATACTATTAGAATGGAACTACTGCAACTTAGTAGGCTATACTTATATAGAACATTATCCCCACTTTCAGCTCCCCACTTTCAGCTCCCCACTTTCATTATGCCACTTTTATAATATTCAAAAAATATTTTGAATATTGGATAAAATTTAATTTATTTATTTATAATTATAATGCATATATAGTTAGGACTATGGAATAATAATCATGAAATTAATAAATAATATAATACATATGCCGACCCATTTGCGGATTCCCAGTAAATGCGAGTCGGCACAATTTGTGACATTAAGGCACTCCTCTATGATAGCGTTTATTTCCCCACTTTCATCATACCACAAAACTTAAAAAATATTTTCAGTGTTGGTTAATATTTAATTTATTTATAATCATAATACATATACTTAAGGCTAGGGAGTAATAATAATAAAATTAATAAATAACATAATACTGATAAATATAAACTTAGGTATGACTAGAATAATCTATAAACTAACATGTCGGCCCATTTGTGGATTCCCAATAAAATGTGAGCCGGCACAATTTACCATTACGGCGTTCGTCAATAAAAGCGTTTATTGGGGCTTCTATGTTTAACACAAACCAGTCTGCCAGGGGTGTAGTTATGGTTTTTGCTGTGGTTTCAAAGATAATCTCCTCCGATATCAGTTCCGAATTATCAAGTTCCAGGTCGTAGGTGATGACACTCCTAGCAACAAGTTTCCCATTTTTGCTTAAAAAGTCATTTTCCTTGACAAATTTTGTAAATGTCTCATAATAATGTTCAAATTCATCCTCTAAATCATACTCCATATCAATATCAATCTCAATAGAATTTTCATCACAATATAACTGTGACATCTTTAAAATTTTATAATTACAATACACGTGGAACAATTCTTATATACTCCTTCTCAAGGTCTGTAAGGAATATTGGATTTGTAATTGGTTGTATAGATAATCTTGAAAACAGACTCCGCCTAGATCCCCACTCCTAATAAAATTCGGTAAAATGGTTAAGTACAACCTTGAAACTAGGTAACCTTGAAACTAGCCAGCCTTGAAGCTAGACAGTCTTGAAACTAGATAACCTTGAAACTAGATAACCTTGAAAATAGAAAACCTTGAAACTAGATAACCTTGAAACCCCTCTCACCCTTCCCCCTACTCCCGATTAATTTTGATATTAGCACACATATATAACCTTAAATTTATCTTATAAGGTGCATTAGAAAACTAACGCAATAGTTCGTGATTTGATATCTCGTATATTTATAAAAGTAAGTTTTGAATTATTTCGGTTTGTTGTTTGAATAATGTGTAATCTTGAGAAATGTTTGTGTTATAGTGGAGTATGTGAATCAAATATTAAAGGCTGCTGAAGATATGCATAATCATTTTACTGCTGATAATTTAAGAAGTCATTATCAAAATGCAGGCTTTGAGGAATTATTAAATAGTGTTGAGGAGCTGAAAAACCATTTTTCTGAAGAAAATATGAGAAAATATTTTCCAAATGCTCCGGTGTTGCTACATAGATCAACTTATTTTTTAAATAAGTCGAAAACTAAATGCGTATGTGTAGGCATAAATAGTAAAACACCATTTTCTCCGGTAATACTGTTGTATGGTATGAAAAATGATTGGGTCCTATTCGAAGAAATGGAATGGGTTAAATTCCTGGAATGGCAACAAGACATAACAAATTTCATTTATAATAGTCAAAGTAAAGCGCTTCCTATAAAATTTACGTCAACAAAAACGATCAACTTTAAAACTATTAACGGTAACAAAGTTATTCATATAACTGATAAAACGGCACCAGGCGTCTTTCTAGGATCTGAAACTGTAAGTGAATTGTGGTCATTCTTAGCTTTGATTGAATCAAAATGGGGATATTTAAAAAGTCTAAAATTTCAAACATTCTACTCTAACCTTATAAATGCCGTTTCCGAGTTATCTGGAGATGCAATAATTAATATTGAAAACATTCTTATTCCGCTTAAAGAAGCCAAATCCGAAAATGCTATTTGTGTGATGGAAATGATTAAATTTTCGCCAGAAATAATTTTAGCCGATGTAGAAATGGCTACCATTGGCAAATCTCTGAGAGGTGGGGATAATGTATAAAAGTTGCGAGACGATCTTCAACCAGCCAGTACCTAAGAGAAATGTATATGCTTTACGCAGCTGAAAGTTTTACCACACCTACGGATTTAATTAGTGCTGTGCATTATGTTAAAGAGACGCTCGATCTTCTAGCATTCGATGCCGAACATGAAACTGTATACTCAAAAATTCCATTAACCCAGGAAGAGGAGGAGGACCTTAAAAAACTCTATAAGCAGTATGTTGACGGTTCAAATTATTGTAAAGAGTTTTTAAAAGAAGAAGCTTGTGTCAACTGCCTATTGTCAAATTTGGAACGAATTGGTTTGGTTTCCTATTGTGTAACGATTCGCAAGTATATTAATGATGAAATCACCGAATAAGAAAAACCGTTCTGTTAATTTCGATTTGTCCAAAACTGAAACACATATTATGGTTGCGTGGAAATTTGCATATACAGAGGCTAGAAAATCATATTGGATAACTGTTGCTGCGGATAGATTACGATTTCAGAGAAGAATTCTACAATTTGAAGATTTATTTAAAAAAATCGTGAAACATAGGCAGCGACAACAGGGTTAAATTGGTTTTGGTAAGTGTTAAAATTATGTGGGAATGGTAGTACGAATCTACGTATCGATTGAGCTAAATATAACTTTGTAACGACCTTATCGATGTGATACTGGCATACCATCCCGCATTTGACAGTGTCAAATGCGGGATATGTTAGTAGCACATTCGATCTGGTTGTTACAAAGTTATGCTTATCTCAATAGATACGTAGGTTATAACTACCATTCCTACACAGTTTGAACGCATGATAATTCCAACTTGTCTTATGTTATTCTGCAGTGTTTAAAATGAACGCTATTATTCATCAACTATTTTCTACAAACACTTTTGTAATCCTCAATGTCTAATTCATTTATTTGTAAACTCCTGTAAATGTATTATAATGTTGCGTTAAAATATATACATTTTGTAATTTGTATTCTGTGAATATATTACGTTTTAATAAAAAACTTTTTAGAGAGAGTACTTTTTTATTGTTTAATTTTAA
>JABXWE010006495.1:0-35184 GCA_014611495.1 Limonius californicus | reverse complement strand
AAGAATTTATGCCTGAAAGAAAACGGGTAGTTGGTTCTTGTTACAGGACAATGCACCTGCCTATTCTGCGCTGATTGTGAATCAATTTCTCATGAAGCACGTTCTTGTTGAAATCAATCAGTCACCCTAGTTGACTAGT
Organism: Limonius californicus; assembly: GCA_014611495.1. Lineage (NCBI taxonomy): Eukaryota > Metazoa > Arthropoda > Insecta > Coleoptera > Elateridae > Limonius > Limonius californicus. The sequence goes on along the minus strand of JABXWE010006495.1, from coordinate 35,045 downwards.
TTAGCAGGCTTTTTTCTGATTTTTAAATGTAACGTGCTATCAAAGAAAAACGATTTTAGCACGTAGGAAATGTAAACGCCGACTTGAGTGCAGCTTCTTTGAACACCTCTGCGGACTGTTTTCAGAATCTTTCAGAACATTGCAGTAAAAAATAAATGATAATAAGTTTCAATAAATATCAAAACTGTTTCGTGGTACTTAACTTGTAATTCTTTTTGTTATCCCAGTCCGGGAATTAAAGTGCCAAGCTTCGTATAATAGCTATTACTCCTATATTACCTAGAAGGACTTTGATGCATACCTATCGAGTTACACAAAGGCTAATATAAAATGACAATAAAATGACAGTGCTTTTATCTGCACTTCCGCCTCTTAATGCATGAAATACAAAATATTATTGATCACGTACACATGCACCACTTTCAGTACCTGAAGGACTGGAACTATTTCGAAGTAATTGATAACATACATTTTTTTAAATCTGAAGTCGATATCCAAACCTGTTTGATATATTATCTATATTTTTTACCTCGGTTACTTCCGGTTCAATATACGTGCTAAAAGGTCGTATACAATTTGGCAATTGCGAAACAAAGATTAATATTCCTAAGAAACATAAAGGAAAATTCGGGGAAGCGGGAATTAAATGAAAATCTTTATGTTTTATTAATGCAACTCGGTACAGAAATGGTAGTGCAACTATCATAAAACGTTTCCTGAATATTTAACTACCAAGCAACGTTAACCAGAACGCCTAGGAGAGAACGTTAAAATACGTGAGAACGAGGAAATCACGAACCAGAAGCCTTTTAATAATAAATTCATTTATAAAGTTTTATATATTATCGTAATTAACACTCAACAGTTATCTTGTTAGACGGGGTTGAAATATTTTAAAAACCTTGGATAAATAAGCTTTAAAATAAGTTCACCAATAAGGCTGCAATTATACCTGTTATGAAAATATTTGGAATGTTTTTGTCATTACATGCTGTTGCTGAAAGTAAATACTTGTATTAAAAGCTAAATTACCTAAAATTAGTGGCAAGATTCATCCATTATTCCATGTGATACTTAGTACAATGAATACCATGTCCTGGTGGAAACGCAGAAGTTAAGCACATCTAAATTTTGTTTAATGTAGTAATTATTTTATAAAGTCTTATAGTGTTGTGAAAAAGTCCTGTATCACAAGAGCCTGTAATTGTATCTTTTTAAGGCTTCAACAGCTTCTTGAGGTGATGAAAATCGTTGTCCACGCATTTTTTGTTTGACATTCGGAAACACAAAGATGTCGCTAGGCGATAAATCAGATGAATACGGGCAATGAGACATTAATTCGATGTTTTTCTCCTTCAAATAATCAATTGTTTGACGTGCTGTGTGAGAGCTGGCATTGTCATGATGAAGAATGATGCGAAGTTTTCGGTTGTTTTTCCTGATTTCGTCGATAACTTCTGGCAAACAAATTGTTGTATACCATTTAGCGTTAACTGTTCTTCGATCCTCTAAAGGAATGGTTGCGACATGTTCAGTGCAACCGAAGAAACAAGCGATCATTTTCTTGGAAGTGCTTCGTGAACGAACAACTTTTGTGGGATTCGGTTCATCTTGGAACTCCCAAACAGCAAATTGTTGCTTAGTTTCCGGTTAATACGAATATATTCAAGTTTCGTCACTTGTTACGATGTTGTTTACGGATCTTGCAGTTCCTCGGTTGAATTTTTTGAGCATTTCCTTACATCAATTAACACGAGCCGTTTTTTGAGCTTCGGTCAAATTATGCGGAATCCATCGGGAACGGATTCTTTTCACAGCTAAATGTTCATGCAAAATCGAATGTACTGCAGTCCTCGATATGCTGAAGGATGCCTCTATCTCACTGTAAGTCACACGCCGCTCTTCCTCAACCATGTTGGGCACAGCATCGATGTTTTTTGGAACAACAGCCGATTTTGGTCGACCTTCGCGAAATTCATCACTGACTGACTCACGACCACGACGAAATTCTGCAAAGGACTTGTAGACAGTCTTTGCTAATGATGCTTCATTGGCAAAAGTTGAACGAAGCGATTCTATGCATTGTTGTTGAGATAGGCCTTTACTAAAATCGTAAAAAATCATCTAATCCAATTTCCATTTCTTCACAAATTTGTTTTTTTTAAACGCTCACTGTAAACAAACTACTCGGTCAATGTTTAAGCCTCAATTCTGCAGAATTGACTAAATAACATGTGATCAGAAGCTACCGGTATACGTTTGTATACATCTGCTGTTAGAAGAACACGTCTTAATTTTGAACTCCGCAATGTGAAGCACGCAAGAAACACCAGAACAGTGGCTAAACCTACTATTCAGTGACGAATTCACCACTAATATGAATAATTATGATAGTAACACGCAGGGCCTAAAGTTGAAAGGAAAGAATTTACACCAACCCTAATACACCGACGCTTGTCGGTCGAAGGAGTCGACTGCGTGTCGTCTCTGGGACGATGAATGCCACAAAATACATCGAAGAACTGCAGAATAAGATGTTGCCTAGTGGAAAATATTTGTTTGATGAAGGAAAAGTATATTTTCCAGGATAGCATGCTTGCCATAGAACAAAGGTGGTTCAATTCTGGATGCCGACCAACAAAGTCGATAGCATAGATTGGCCAGCACAATCTCCATGCTTTAACTCAATCGAAAACTTGTGGTAAAGCATAGCTAACATCATTTTTAAGAAACACCCGATAGAAAAATGGATTTAAGCTCGGATATCCTTATGTATTTTGTTTGTTATAAAGTTTCATTACAACTAGTATAGAAGACTAACTAGTAATGTTTATCTAACTTAAATTAACTCAATAGTTATGTTAAGAATTCACCTACCGGTGTCCTCTCAGTTCTATTTGGCAACATTTTTTTGTGTTACTGCTTCACTTTTGCTCTAGTCATTTCCCTGACACTTTCACGTACAAAGTGATTTTTTAAAAAGTCAATTGCAGTAGCCTATGGATTGTCCCGTCTATATTAAGCTTTAGAATCTGACAATATGAAAATTGTAACAGAAAGAAAGAAATCTTGACGAAAAACCTGTAATTTACCTTAATAAATTACAAATCAGTTGCAACTAAATACTTGTTCATTTTCACATTTTGTTCGGCCAAAATTTTTAACTACCTGAACTGTCACACAGTTTGACATACAGGTCAATGTCATTCAAAGCTCATTACAGCTGACTGCAGACGGAATAGCTTTTTTTCTAGGCTTGCTGCAATTGACTTCTTAAAAAATCACTTTGTATCTTTACAATAGCTCAAACGGTTTTGTCTTTTTGAGCATTCTCATTAGATCCGTGTGTGGTCATGAAACCTGGTCTCGTGCTTCTGGGCAAGGTTTATATTTCTTCTGTCGCGGATTTTATCCCCAGATTCCGGTGCATATCACTGTTCCTAGCATACCAAGGCGCGTCTACGATACTTCTCCCTCAGCACTTTATTCTGGAAATTTTGCAAGGTTGATGTAGATTTTGCTGATTTGCGCTAGATTGACAACACATACCGTTGGCATTTTGGGCAACTACCCTTATGTCTTCTGTGTCTATTATTATTTCTTTAAAACCGTACCTTTATTGCTATATTCATCAAGTTTTATCAGTCTCTCAGAGATTGATTTTAGCATTTTTTCTTGCTGCTCGAAGTTCTTTTCCCGTTATTCACGTTTTGACATTAGGCTTTGTAGTACCTAGTTAGTTTGTTTAAACTTCTGTTTTCTGTGGAATTTCCTCATTCTCTTTAATACTTGGTACTGGTGGAAATGCTTTTGGGTCCCCTTTACGCGGTGTTCTATTTTCTATCTTCTTCCTTTGTGTGGTTCTGGTTGGTTTTGATTGCCTGATTTCTTATCTTTTGCATTCTCTATAGTTGGCTGGGTGGGCTTCGCCACAGTTGGTACATTTTGGTTTACTGTTTTTATTAATTTTGCATTCTTTTGTGTGCTGTTTTCCAGCACATTTCACGCATCTTGACTTTCTGTTGCAGAATCTTTGAATATGTCCATAAGTTTGGCATTTCTTGCATTGAGAGACTAGTTTTGATTTTCTTAGAGGTTCTATTTCAACCTTTATGCCTAGTACCCCTTCTATCTCATATATTTTTTTAAAGTCTTCGTCGATTCTGAAGCTTAGCATAAATAGCGGAAGAGGACGATGTAAATCTTATACTATGTTTTTGGAACAAGTGACGGGTGTGGTTTCCTTGCCATGACTTTTATGTTTCTTGTTTCTTTATTTTCGTATAAATGTCAAAGTGCTTTTTTTCATTTAGTAAGTTTGTTGGTCGTCTATATTATTCTGCTTATTGTACGTTTATTTTCAGATGCCCGTTATTCATCATGCAATGAATCATAGTCTTTAAGTTGGTTCAAAACAATTGGCGACGGTTTCGGTATTTTTACAGCGTTTTCTTTTGTGGCTGTCATTTATCTTTATCGCCCATTCCGTTTCTTTGAAGAGTTCCTCTTCATCAATGTAACATTCTGTTTCTTGTTATTGGGGTTTTTGCTGTAACTGATTATTTGGGGCTAATTTCTGTTCATTTCACATGTGTTATATAGACTAATTTCATTTGCATTTTCCTTGCTTATCTGCACCAACTGGCGTCAGCGTCGTTGGTTTCATAATCTTCGACACCTAACACTGGTATGTAGATTTTTGCCGCGTTTGCATCCTCGTAGTACGTCTGGCGATGACCCGCTAAAGCTCGCACTTTGTCACTTTCTCAGCGCACGGTCGAACAAGTCTTTACTCTTCGAAACTCAAACAACTAGTATGCCCTGATGAATGTTAGGTTCACTGCATCTCAGAAGAAGAACTTGGAAAACTGGTAAATTCAATGCCAAATTAGTCATCAAGAAGAAGGTCTGTTCGATAAAGTATTAACTTATTCACACCGTTATGTTGAAGGCCTCACTAATTCATATCAAATAATTCCCTACAAAACTGGGTTGTAAATCAGTGAAATATTTTGTTTTAAGAAGTATATTCTCAGAATTGTGTATCTACACGTTTCATGTAATTTGCATTAAAATCACGCACTCCTTAGAACATATGATATACCTAACTGCCTTACTTATAAAGATAATAGTAACTGTTATAAAGTAAAACAATATCGTATTATAATATTTTAATCAGAAAACCATACCATTAGAATGTCTCTTTTTCTTAATTTGCTCTGTGTTAATAACATTAACACAAAACTATTATAAAATTAAAATGTAGTACTAGTGAGAGAATCTATAGAATTCGAAAAGAATTCAGAAATTGGTACAAATACAACCTCTAGGGATATTGAAACCAAAGTCCAATTAACATTAAAACTGCCATTGACAGATGACAGAACACTAAACTAGATTTGCGTGATTTACGGCAATGAAAATTGTCATAGTAATGAGGTATCTAAGTTACCCCCATTTAGCTTTCAGAAATTTTTGGTATATGAACACAACTGAATGTTTGTACAATGTTAGTTGTTATACAACAAAATATGATATTTTATCTTTGCCTTTCATCTATTCTATTGTATGAACCAGCAGACTACTTACGTTTGTTAATTGGGAGTTATGAAAACAGTATTACATCTATAGTATAGTATAGTAATATGTTAGTTCATGGACGAACGTAGGAAATACAAGAATATAAATACAGATCAAGGTCAGCAAAAATGTAGACAACTTAGAAATAAGATACAGAGAGAATGTAAAAGAGTAAAAGAAGACTTTATGACAAACAAGTGTGCCGAGATCCAAAAGGACATTACAGAGGGAAGAAATGATAAAGCCTACAGAAATATCGAGAGCATGTTTAGAACAACGAAACCTAGAAATCATGGAATAATGAACGAAAATGGAGAAATAATAACAGAAAATAAGGGAATTGTAAGGAGATGGTAAAAATACCTAGAAGAATAATACAAAGAAGTTGAAGGAAGCCCTCTGGTAGAATTCAAAAGAAATAACGATAATGAAGAGAAACCTAGACCTATTCTGAGGGTGGAATTTGACAGAGCAGTACAAGAACACAAGAACAACAAAACACCAGATATAGACGGCATCCCCAGTGATGTAATCAAAAGCCTACACCAAGATACTTTAGACAAAATATTCTCTATGATGCAGGACATGTACAACATGGGAGAAATTCCAACAAGTTTTACAAAATCACAAATATTACAATTTACTTTCGGCTTAGACCGCGTCGTCATTTGGGAACTACACCCAGCATTATCAGGTTTGGCCCGACCTGTATCTTGTCTGCCTTTACAAGCATTTGCTCTAGAAGTCTGAGCCATATTTGTTCGTAGGCCCTGCCTGCCTAAACAGGGCCGTGTGCTTATATTAATCAACCTTGGGCCGGACAAGGATTTGATCTTGATGTATTTTGTTTGCCAAGACAATAATACTTAATCGGCTTATGCCTGTTAGCTGTTTGGGAACCCATACACACTAACGTTTCGCAAGACATTGCAGCATGCACCTTCAGAGTGAATATAACACTAACTCAAATCGGAGCGGAGGTATTTAAACCTCTTTGAGCCTCTTTGGTTGGCTGTCACCGTTGGGCAAGGACGGATCCGGTGGAGCGTGATCGTGGGATCGATGATGCGTAGGAGTCCTTAGAGGACAAACTACTGGAGTCCAAGCTTTACTGAGTCTAAAACCATCCTCCCTGTTTATGTTGTTAGGTTGTTTTTCAATTTCAATTGCTTCACGTATGATACAAGAGAAGTAATGAGGCACTCTGGCGAGTGCCCGAGCATTGTCAAAGTCCATCTTCTGTCCAGTTAAACCAGCATGTTCAGCCACCGCAGATTTTGTGATGCGTTTATGTTTGCAATCACCTTTGTGCTCTCGCAATCTTAACTCAATGGAACGACCAGTTTGTCCGATGTACTTAGAGCCACATGAGCAAGGGATATTGTAGATCCCGGCTGATTTTAAATTTGATATACGATCCTTTACGGATCTGAAACCGTTTCCCAAAGTTTCATTAGTCCTAAAGACTGTCTTTAAGCTGTACCTTCTAAGAACATGTCCAATCTTATCAGTAGTGCCTTTACTGTAAGGTAGAAAAGCTAAGCCTTCCGGAGGTGCCAGTTCCTCCTTATCCTTGGGCTGTTCCGCATTACGGATTGCTCTCTGTATTTCTCTGGCTGTATAACCATTTTGTTGTAACGACATCAAGAGATGAGTTTTCTCTTGTTGTAGGTGTTCTGCATCTGATATTTGAACTGCTCTGGTTGTTAGAGTTTTTAGCACAGTTACTTTCTGCATCGGGTGATGATGAGAATTTGCATTTAAATACCTGTCTGTATGTGTTTTCTTTCTGTAAACTGCGTGCCCCAAGCTGCCATCCGATTTCTGTGTAACCTGTACGTCTAAGAATGGAATACTGCCATTTTCCTCTACTTCCATTGTGAATTGGATTTGATCATGAATTGAGTTTAGGTGTACTAAAAATTGTTCTAGTGTTTGGCGTCCGTGAGACCAAATGACGAACGTATCGTCTACATATCTGAACCAGGATTTAGGTTTAAGATCAGCTGCTGCCAAAGCTTTGGTTTCAAAGCCTTCCATGCGATTGACGCCATTGAAAACAGCGCATCATACCCAAAAACTCTATCACCCCACGTATTTATGGTTTACCCAAAATACACAAGGCTGGAGTGCCACTCAGACCTATTGTGAGTGCCGCAGCACGCAAATGTGAAGAACATAGAACAATTAGTCTAATATCACATGCATCACAAATCTTAATAAAAATACTACATAGGAGAATAGAACAAGCAATGAAAGAAAACTTCACAGAGGACCAATTCGGTTTTAGAAGAAACACAGGCACTAAGGAAGCAATTTTAGCCCTAAGATTAATTATAGAAAAGATGATCGGAAAAGGGGAAGAGCTGTATATAGCATTCATTAACGCGGAAAAGGCCTTTGACCGAGTAAACTGGAAGCAAATGTTTGACGTACTAACCGAAATAGGAATAAACACTAAAGAAAGGCAATATTCATAAAAAGCAGCCAGCCATAATCGAGTACAACGGGGAAAAAGAAGTAGCCCAAATACGACGAGGTGTCAGACAAGGCTGTGGCCTCTCACCACTTCTCTTCAGTATATATATATATATATATAACAAGCCGCAAATGAATTCAGGTAGGTGCGAAAAACAGGAGTATGTATACATGGTGAAAGAATCGACACAATTAGATACGCGGATGATATAGCCCTGCTCGCAGAAACAAAGGAAGATCTGATAGAAGCACTAACGATTATGGACGAAATATTCCATAACAACTACAACATAAAGATCAACAAAAGTAAGACAAAAGTGATGGTGTGCTCAAAACACAACAGAACAATGAATAACTTCAACGTAGGCAATGAGCCCATACATGCTGTAGAACAATTTGCATATCTAGGAAGTCTGATCACTGAAGATGGCAGAAGTACAAATAAGATTAACAAAAGAATAAACCACGCAAAAAGAGCTTTCTATGATAAAAACAACTATTGACGTCTAATGGCATATCGATAACATAAAGAAGCAATTTGTTAAAACGTACATATAGAGCATTGCGCTATATGGATGCGAAACATGGACCACTGGGAAAACAGACAGAACGAAAACAGAGGCTTTTGAAATGTGGTGTTACAGAAGAGCACTAAAGATCTGGTGGACACAAAGGAAAACGAACGAAGAAGTTTTAGAACAAATACAAGAAAGAAGGAAAATATGAAGACACATAACGAAGAGAAGGACCCAAACAATAGGCCATATCCTAAGAAGAAATGGATTAATAAAAGCAATTAACGAGGGGAAAGTAAACGGTAAAAATCCAAAAGGACGCCCTCGTCTTCAATTTATAAAACAAATAATATAAGACTCGGGAAGCAACAGCTATGAGGAAATGAAGAAAAAGGCCTTAGATGGGGGAAAATGGAAAGCTGCGACAAACCAGTCCTAAGACTGACGACCATGGAGGATAGTAATATCCCAACACTTATACCATTGCTACTGTGAACGTTAGAGGAACTGTTTCTTTTTCAATTTAAATCAAAATTCCAAAATTTAAATCATTATTGGTAATAATTTTAGCAATTTTCGCAATTTTATAACAAATAAATAAGCTCTGTCAAAATATAAGTTATGTACTCCCTAAATACGAGAAAGTACTAACTAGTGGCCCCACATAACCAAAATTACCCAAAATATATCAAAAAGTCAACTTCTCAAAAATACAAGGTCACCATTAATCTGCAAAAGTTAACCTGTAGATTAACTATGCCACAAATTAGTTAACCATAGAGCAATCTTAAGGTATTCTCAAGGTCGCTAAACGGTTAACCACAAAAGATGTCCAAAAACTAACCTTGAAAGTCATCGTTTGGTTAACTATGAAAGATATTCAAAAGCTAACCTTCCAAGTCATCTTTTGGGAACCTCCCCGAATATATCCAAAAGTAATGCTCTGTGATTAACCGTTATACCATCCCAAGAAGGTTATCTTTGAAGGATAACCATGTTGACGTTGAATAAGTGAACTGAAAAATATAACTAAAAGTTAACAGCTCATTCAGTCAAAAAAAAAAACACCCTTAAGTGTATCTGTAAGGCAAGCCTAGCTTCTATCCAAATAATGCTATTGCGGTTTGAATTAAGATGGTTTGTTTCTTAAATAAATTGAAAATATAAAATTTTGAACACAATTTAATCCAATTTCTACCAATGAAGAAAGACGCTAATTTGCTACAACAATGATATATTGATGCATAACGAATCTCAAACAACTAGTTAAACCAATATAACAAGCCTGTCAAAGAATAAATAAGTGAATTATACACAAAACTTCAAAATGACTGCAGTTACACTGTTAGCATCTCCGCCTGAAAAACTATATTAGATACAATTGTTTATATGTGGTGTATATTATTGCTTTGTTTTATGCGAATTATTTAATATATAAATATAAATAGAACAAATAGTACCATGTTAGTAAGGCTCCCTAAAATGCAAGAAAATAAATGTTGGAAGGTTTATGAAACATAAATGTCATAAACATTTATATGAATTGATATCAATAATTAATGAGTTGAATGCATTATCTTTTATGTAATGTCTACATACTAATACAATAATCAATAAAAAGTATTGTGTCGCTATTACTCTATCAATTACCTCTATTGTATAAGAACTATTAGTACAATTTAATCAGGAAACATAATGCACATGGGTACATCAATACCGTAAATGATTAGTTTGGTAATAATAATTTTTCTATTTCGGTTTTATAAAGCCGTTCTAAGCGCACTGTTTTAGCTTAAAAACAGTACGTTAAGGAGGCCTATAATCGTACTGTTTTTAGTTTGTTTTTTTACGATGTTGGTAGTTCGATTTGAATTTGAAATGTCAGTTTCAACCACCTGTCAGTGCTGCCATAAGTGTTTATAAAAACTCCCTAGTAATCGATTTGACGTAAAATTTTCTACATAAATTTATTTAAAATACTCTTAAACTTCCTCAATAGAAAAAATAGTATAAAGAACACGTTTCATAAGACCACTTGTCGCACTCGTTCGTTGAAAAACTCGACGCTTCGCGTCTCGTTTTTCAAACTTGAACTCGTGCGTTAAGAAGAGGCCTTATGAAACTAGTTCTTTAATATACTATTATAGCGCTACTAACCATAATATTATGAAAAAATGTAAACTTAATTTTGAAACGTTGATTATGTATAAAATCAAGATAATCAAAGTCGGAATTAACATTATATATATATTTATATATATTTCTTAGGCGGAAAGAATGATAGCTCAGTCGTTACAGACACAAAATTTAATAGAAATACATCGTTTACCTTATCAAAAGTACCCAAAACAAGCCTTGATAAACCGTCGTAGTTACTTTCATGGATTAGGCCCTAGACGTGTTCTTGTTTCCCTCCACCTCTTCTTTGGTCATCCCAAACCTCTATTATTTTTTGGGTTATATTTTAGTGCTTTGTTTGGAAGTCGATGCATTCTTTCGAGATGAAAACGAGAGAACATCTAAACATGTATTCTTTGGTTTGATAGTTCAGCATATCAAATATATGGGCCTAGAGGAGATCACTAGAGATCAGTTTCAAAGACACACCTTGCCCTTCTAGACTCAACTCCTACAAATTCCTACTGGGCGCTAATCAACAATGTTGAATGTTAAAAGTTCCATTTTCCTAGAATGCAACTACACTGCTGAAAAAAAAATAGCGGACTACTATTAAAACTCGTAGCAATTTTCAAAGTTTATTAATGTGCAAGTATCGAACAAGGTGTTTCTACCTTAGCGCTGAGGAGAAACACATGGCAGAGAAGAGGCCGATGCCCAGCTGTGGGACGGAAAGGCTGTTGATGATGATGATGATGATCGAACAAGGTAATTCATTAGCTGTAAGGTCTTTTACAGAAAACAAATATTTCAACAACATACAGATAAAAGTTTATTTGTATTAAAACTTATTAGGGCAATTACAAATTAGTTATTGCCGTTAAAAGCAACTTATAGGGCGTGTGATCTCTGCGAGTTAAAATTTCTGGGCATGCACAGCATAACCCACTGCATGCAGTTCTACGGAATATCCTCCAGTTCCTGTACGCGCAACTGTTAATTCTTCAAGTTTCTGGTGTCACAGAACGCTCCCTGAGCCGTCGAGCAAACTCATTCCAAGGGCATTCATTCAATCGGATTCAAAGCAGAGCATTCCATAACTGGAATTCACAGTTACTCGAGGAGAATTCTAGTTAAGGCAGCTGTGTACGATCTCACATTATCCAGTTCTACATATCTCGTAACATTTAGCCTTCATGGTACTGCCACCAGTTCTGTGTGTACACATAATCCTGCTCAGATCATGTCGAATCCACTTCGAAACTTGTTAGACTCCTTGACAACCACTTCGACATAAGACGAGTAAGGCGAAACCTATAGCCTCATCCGAAAAGAGGACTCACGGCCATTGTTCCAGATCCTAATTAATATGCTTTAAATCAAACGTTAATAGTGCTCTTCTATTCTCCTGAGTTAAACGCCGTTTGCGGACTGCCGCAATCTGTTCCTCGTAGTTTAATTTGAAAATTTGTATTCCAGTGGAATCGAAGTGGCTTTTGACATCTCTTGTTGTAAAAGCGCGTCTACATGGCGCACTTGTGACGATAAAATGGTCTTACCTAAGGGCTGTTTTGCTTTCGCAGTTCATACCAAGTCTGCTATGAGAATTTTCATTGGTACCTCTTCTGCGGCTGTAAAACAACCTAATGGCGTATGTAGCGAAAAATTTTGCTATTTTCTATCAAAGCAGCTTCGCCTTCTCTAAGATGTCTCACTTTATAACCAAGTTTTCATCAAACTTAGTATATCTACAATGAATTGACACCAATTCTACAGGATTTACTAAACGGATGTTTTTTAGATCTTTTACGTATGAAAACTATTGTAAATTATAATAATATTAAGACCAAGCTGCATCGTTCGAATTCGAACGACAAGCATTCCAAAGAAGGTTGTTAACATTAAGATCCCACGGTTGCAAGCCGGATTGGGAAATTGTGTGTGGTGGGTTGCGGATAAGATTTTTATAAATCTGCATAGCACTGCTTAGGTATCGAAGCCAAGAATCGACGTTTTACCCAGAAAGCGAGCGCTCTATCAACTCAGCTACCACAACGTATCTATAACAAATAAGACTAATAAGACAAACAATATTTACAGTAAAAATAGCCTCTACAACTACTTAGAGCGATTCACGCCAAAACCGGATTTTCCTCTGTGAAGCTAAAAACTGACATATCAGTGTGATTTTTTATTATACGCAATATTGAATGTACTCTAGTCTAAACAAATAATCAAGTACTCTTGTTGTCATGATAGCCGTTCATTTGTTATTAAACTTGGCAGATATTACTGTCCGTTGCACTTTGATGCAGCGCATTATTATTCAGTTTCTTATCAATGAAGGGATTAAACCTGCTAAAAAATCATCCATAAACACCTTAACTTTGAAAAAATCTCAGCTCGATGTGTGGCACATCAACTTTCTGAGGATCAGAAACTGACGGGTTTCCACATTTCATCTACTTAGCCGCTTCAATGAAGAAGGACGAGCATTTTTAGAACGTATTTTAACATGTGATGAGTCCAAGAGGCAAAGCATTCGGAGTCTCCCCCACCGCAAAAAATAAAAATTGGCGCCGTCCGTTGGCAAGATTATGCGTCTGTATTTTGGGACTGCGAAGGTGTTATTTATATCAATTTTATACTACCAGGTCAGACGATAAACAATGGATACTATTGTAAGGCCTCGCAAGGTCCGTCAAGCAATTAGAAAAAAACGAAAGGGATTGCTATCAAAAAGAGTAATCATTCAACAAGACAATGTCAGACCACACACTGCAAAGATTACCAAGAATTTTTACAACAAATTGCGTTGGGAAACTCAACGACATCCTGCTTATAGTCCAGACTTAGCTCCCTAACATATTCATTTGTTTGGACCGCTTAAAGTAATCTTAGGGACAAACATTTGAAGAAGGAGATGCACTTAAAAGATGTGTTTTGAAATACTTCCTCTTAAAAATAAATTCGGGTTTTGGCATAAACCCCCCTCGTACATCATAGATCTATCAAACTTGTACCGTTACTACACCGCTACCGAGAGTATTGTTTGAAATTAGTAAACAAATCTACAAATGTGTAACCGCCATCTTCTCTTTTTCTTTGTCTCTAAATTTCAAGTTTAATTATATTATACAATGCGGTTGTAAAATGCCTTCCACCCTTACTGACTTTTGAAGGACATATTTCTTCACAAATTGTTGTGTGCTTTAATGCGAGGCTAAATATTACTTTTTAGCCCATATTTAAATTTTACAACTTTCAAAATCTTGAACTATTTTTTTAAATGGCAGGGGGGGTCGCGTGACACCCCATTCGAACGGTATTTTAATTCTACGTTTGATCCCTAAGCTTCATAAAAACCTATTTATCCAGAAAAAAATGACAGATGATTAAAAATAACAAATTTATGGAAAAAACTAAGAATAAAGCAAAAAAGGTATGCTTTCGAAATGTTCACCATTGTAATGAAGAAGAAGAAGAAGATTCTAAAACACAACAAAACTTATATTATACAAAAAAAACTGACTAGTAATACTATTTTAATAAATATTCAAAGTGTGCTCCTTGAACTTGTTGTCAATCGAAAAACTTATTTAATATCTCTTCCCGTACTTTCTGGAAAGTTACAACTTCGATACTTGCACAAGCCTCTGTTATTTTACGTCATAAATCCAAAAGAGAACCGGCTTCTGTTTGAAAAACTTTCGATTTAAGATACCCCCATAAAAAAGCGCCAACGGAGTCAGGTCAGGAGCTCCCGGAGGCCATTCTGTTGGACCACGTCGATCAATCAATCGTCGAGGATACGTTGCATCGAGATAATTGCGAACTTGTCTGCTAAAATGTGGAGGAGCGCCATCTTGCTGCAATATGATATCCATCAAATTTATTTGGATTATTTTTAGTATCCTCAATTATTAACCGATGGATGAGGTTTTCCAGCATGTTCAAATACAATTCCCCAGTAAGGTTTCCGTCGATAAATAAGGGATCTACGATATGGTCGCCAAGTATTCCTATCCACACATTCCATTTTTGCTGAAATTGGGTGTGACCTTCCCGGAAAACATGGGGATTTTCCTCGCACCAATATCGTTTTATCTGTTAACAAACCCAATTATGAAAAATGTGCATTCGTCACTACAACAAATATTGCGGAGGTATGAAGGGTTGCTTGCAATGGTTTGGGTCATGACCTCACAAAATTCAATGCGTCTATCCGGATCATCTTCAATCAACCGGTGTACAATCTTCATTTTGTATGGATGGAACTTATACTGTTTTAAAAACTGTTTGGCATTGGTCGCCGATACATCACATATCGTAGCTACATGTGAAGTTGGTTGCTGAGAATGTACTACCATTTCACCGACTATCTGAATTTGTTTGTCTTCTGAAATTGCGGGTCGTCCAGGGTTTTTCCTGTTTTGAACATTTTCCGTGTTAATAAATTCTTGTACAAGTTCTCTTAACCTTCGAATGACCAAGGATCTGCAACTAGCGTCTTTTATCAAGCGGGGTCTTTACGGACCCCATTTCTTTCTGAGCTTAAACTTCTGCGTCAGATAAGTAAATTAAAGAATGGTTAGGCATTGAAAGAATTTAGTTGTATTATTTATTATTTTAAATAGAAAAACTGCATTAGTCTAATACGAGTATAATAAAAAAAAGTATTAGTGGCAAGAATCTTACTTATTCTTACAGTCCACACACACACTGAGCTTGATTGAGTGATTAGGGCAAATGAAGTTACTGCAAGTCTGGCATTTTGTTTTTACCTTTCTGTCTAAAGCGCGAGGGCATTTTACACAGCGAGAACATTTAAGATGTGTTGCACTGCTTTCTCCTTTTTCAGTTGCTACTGGTATTACTGCTTGTATAGCACTTTGGATATGCTTATGTAAATTACCCATATTTTGACTTCGCTCTTGTATTAGGGGTATAACGAGTTCACGTCCAAGTATCTTTAGAAACAATCTGCGCCTATGCGTTTTGTTTTTCTCAAAATGTATAAATTTTAATGTATACAAAATGAAGCTATATCCAGTACATTGAAAAACAATTTTAGAAGCCACCGACGGGTTATTCGGTTACAGGAATACTCTTTGGCCATCTTATCAACTGTATCCACAGCTCAGTGGTATTGTTGTATTCCAGAATTACGTCGGGCTTATATTTTGTTTCTTCTCCAGATATGCTTGGAGTTAGGTTTGTGTAGAAAGTAAGCAAATCGATTTTGACTTTTCTAGAACATAAGACGCAAAGGTTGCTTCCTTTATGTGCAGAAAAATGGTACTATACCTATTTGGCGCGATCTTTATTGGGTCCCATAGCGGAAGGTGTCTCCCGACGATGCTGTCATATTGTACCAGTCAAGGTTTATTGAGTTTTTAGTAATTCAAGTGCTAAATTGAGTGAAGTAAAAAAATTGTCGGTAGTTATTCCATAACCTGAACCTAAGTCATTTGCCAGATCGAGAACAACTCTTTTCCCTTGCTCCTTTTCCGGTTGACCGTTTTTTTACCTAATAATTTTAAAAATTAGAAATTTTAGATTACAAGTATTTGTTACAACTATTGCCAACAGGGGTCTTTGAAGACCCCAATCGACAATATATATATATATATATATATTTTTTTTTAAGAAAATTAACTTAAATTTTATCACATGAACATACGCATCTTGCATATAATGAGGAAAAGGGTGGATAGAAAAATAATTACAGGATTATAATGCGCAAAACAGAAATTATATCGAAAATAATATGATGTGGGGTCCCAAAAGACCCCTTTTGGCCATCCGAAGATTAAATACGTCCTCGAAATAGGACGGTCGGGAAAACGTTCATTAAATATTCTCTTGGCTTCCTGAAACTTTCGGTTGACTTCAGCAAAAATAAAAACTGCTTCAGTTTTTCCCTGCAAAGTTAGAAAATTGGCCATAATTATTGTTAGTATCACCGGTTTCCACACTCAATATTCAAACGCAAACACAACAACTGAATTAGAGTGACAGAAGAGATAGACGAATTATTTCAATTGTTTTACTTCTGCTGTTTCGCCTCCTACATTTTTTTTTAGCGGTTAGCTTAATATCAGAAACAGATCATTTGGAAGTTTGTCATTTGTTTTAGAGTCTAAAGATTTTCCCAAAATTTAGAATTATACTCTTACTCAAAGAGACCTTTCAGATGAGGTGTCCCTCGACCCCCATTACCATTTAAAGATACAGTTCAAGATGGGGCCTAGTCGCCATTTTCAAAGTTATAAAATTTAAATATGTACTAAAAAGTAGTATTTAGCCTTCCATTAAAGCACACAACATGTTGTGAAGAAACAGTTAATAGGGGGGGGGAGTCCATTTTACGACCGCATTGTATATTAGATTAATTTCAATCAATATTTAGAAATATATTACACACCAAGTAGTGTTTGTAATATATTAGAATTTTCAAATAAATTGTTTGTCGTTACAAAATTAATACATTGAATATATCAAAACGCTTAGAACATAATAATGCATGTACTTTTTTCGAATGATGTCAAACCTACAGCAAAACTAATATATGCTTATGCGAAATCTGCAATGAAACAGAAATCGTTAATTCGTGTACGCACAAAAATATCTCAAGAGAAGATTGGAATTTCTTTAACCGAAAAAAATAGTGTTATAATTAAATCAATCACAAAAGTTTGTATATTACAGGATAAAGTTCGCTATATGTGTAAATATTCAAAAACTTCTGTAACATAAATTACCAATACAGGTTTTCAAACCCAATGTATCTATCGATACTATTACTGACTTTTATAAATATTGTTTTTTTCATTAAGATAAGTTAGTTTAAAGATATCTTAAAACTTAAAACTGCAAATTGCAAACACCCCGTATTCGTGTAATGAGCGCCATCTAGCCAAACTACGCTGTTTCTTCAACGCGAATCCTGCAAAATCCAACCACCAGCGTCGCGACGGCATACAAGAACTGCGTCCATAAGGAGCACAAAAATAGGATTCTTTAATAATTCCCTCGTGTAACAGAAAACTGTTGTGAAAAGAAAAATTTGGTATCAAAATGCCATCTATCTATTCAACGTTCGGTATATTTAATAATTGGAAAATACACATGCATGCAGATAGCTTATTTGTAAATAAATCTAAACCTTTGGTTATTAGTTCATAATAAAAAACAGATATATGTGTATAAATAGGTATCAATCAATTATAAGAAAACTGTTTCCCAAGTAGATACTTTTTATCAGGTGTTTAATTGTATTTAATTTTATTAACTTAAATATAAAATTAATTAATTAATTATAAAATAATTAATAAACAAGAAATCAGATGCCAATTTTTCTTCTTATTTCTTTTTTTAGTTCCTTTAGGGTTACCGGTGCGATTTCTTCTTATTGTTTCAAAAATTCGTATTCAACATCTCCATTAGGTTGAAAAATGCCTTGAAAATAGTTAGGAAAAGTTTAACATTTTTACGCATTACTTTCCACCCATATGATATTACCTGTTGTTATTGCAGGTTTATGCATAATTGGTCGTTATATAAGGTGATACAATACTCCGATCTGGTTTCCTAATGTCTTTATCGGCAGTTTAGCGAAAAATTTAATATTAAACGTTGTTTGTTTGATTACTGTGCTTAAACTAAAATTATTACTGACTGTTGAAGGTGTTTTGTTTCAGTGGGACAAAGAACAACTTCTTTGTTTTAAATAGAACATCCTGTATATTATTAAATTTTTGTATTTCTTTTTTTATATTTACAACGCTATAGGGTTTTAGGTATCTATCGCTTATTGGAAATTAAGTTCCTCTTACATTTTGAAATAATGACGGTCTGTCTTTAACAGCTACTATCTAAAGACCGCCATATACTTTTTCAAAATTATTTTGCAGTTTACACGAACACATTTTCAGATAAGTGTTTTCCTGTTTAGAATTTAAATATCTTATACTGGATGTCTCTAATTTACAACTACATTCAATAAACACTACTCCTAATGTTTCATTTTTTAAATGGAACACCCTGTATATTTTTACATTTTCGAGCTTGTCGTTGAATGGCCTTTAAACTTATGTGCGATTTTATATGACTTACGTTTCTCGTTTTGAAAATATACAGGGTGTTTCTGGATAACATGCTAATATTTATGGAGGTTATTCTTGGGTCGATTTTGAGAAAAAAACTTCATATGAACATATGTCTTACAGGTCTTAACTTTTGAACTACAGGGTGCTAACGTTTTAAGAAAAAAATCTTTTTTTATGATAACTTTGGTATGACCCTAGATATTTTTGTGAAACGTAGTACGCATCTTCTATGCATCAAAAGGCATTTTCTGCTGTACAACATAATTTTTAATTTTTGCCAGTTGCGTTCGTGCGGGATTTGCATTGAATCATTTTAAAGAGAAAAGTGACACGCCACTGCTCTGTCTTAAATTAAAAATTATTTTTGAAATCCCCATTCCTTTCTGAGCAAATCTGGTATCTTGATTTTTTTTTCGTTTGACGTACGGTTTTCGCATAAAAAAATAAAATTTCATATGAAGTTTTATTCTCAAAATAGACCAAAGAATAACCTCCTTAAATATTAGCATGTTATTCAGAAACACCCTGTATAAGTAGTAATTATTAAAAAACAAATACAAAAGAACAAAAAAGTTGGTAATAAGATGTAATTATATTTTGTTTTATAAAATATTTAGATGAATATAGGATTTTATAGAATTCGAGTTGTTTACTGACATTTTAACCTTCGGATGACCAAGAAGGGTTAATTTTGACCCCATCATACATTTTTTTACAATATTTTTTTAGCTGGCTTTATAGACATGCTTAAAATCTCTAAATTGTGGGAATTACTTTATCGCAATAATTAAAGAATAAAAAAATATATTTCAAAGTTGGGTTCAAAATTGACCCCCCTGGTCTTCCATATAATATTCATAGCGGCAGGAATAGACAAAGCATCGTAATAGCGATGACAGCGAGTTCCGATTGTGACCCGAAAACAAGACAACTTTTTCACTGCGCTACTATTGTCAAAGGAGCTTTTCGGGCAATCTAAAACACTAACAGGAACAATTAGAAAAAAAAGAAAGGAGGTACCGACGCAATTTTTTCCCCAAAAAAATAAACCAGAATATTCAAGCGACATTTTATACACGAAAAATGCAATTTTAGTCTCCTATGTACCAAAAAAAAATAGGAGCGTTCTGTTGCTAAGTACACAACATGCTGACCTAAATATTAGCAGTGAAGAAACAGCCTGTAAACCTCAAGTTATACTTGATTATAATCGACATAAGGGTGCAGTTGATACCTTAGATAAAATGACAAAAAACTATTATTGAGCTGGTTACACCTTCCATAAAATCTCGACCACGCCAAGGTTTACATAAAGCACATTCAAGCAGCCATAGATATGGTGCTGACGGACTGTTCAAATGACCCAGAAAATCCAGCACCACCAGAAAATGAAAATAAACATGGCCGATGTAAAATTTGTCTTCTGATAGAAAATTTTCCACGAAATGTGACAAATGCAAATATTTTTTCTGCGAAGAACGTCCAAATAGTAAATAAAAAGCATAGATACTTTGTAATAGTTGTAATGAATTACGGTAGAACTTTTTTCAATAATAAAATAGTTTTTGGTTTTTTTTTTCGATATTTACGAATCCCATAATATACTATTTCGTAAAGTTATTGCCCTTCTGCCTTGGGTGTTCCTGTCTTTAGTTGCTTCATCTATAGTGTCCTGTCTTGCGTTGTTTTCATCCCTAGATACTTGTATTTCTGGCTATTCTTTATTATTTGTCTACCGCTTAATATCAGGTCTTGCTGTGTTCCGCCAGTACGCATATATTCTGTTTTATCATATTTGCTTCCAACCCCTATTTCTTGGCTAATAATATGCCCATATTTCCACATCTACTTTTCCACACCTTCAACGCTTGTTCTAGATATATTTTGAATAATGTTGGGGAAAGACAGCATCCCGCTTTACGAGATATTGTCCTTGTATAAACTTTTTACAGCTTTAATCACGTTTGTGCTTATATTAGTTCTCTCTAGGGCTTCCCATAACTTTTCCTGTGGAAAAATAATTTATACATGTTTTTATTGCTAAATATTAATGGGGTCAGTTTTGACCCCCGTTGGTCGTTTACGTATCTAGAAAAGGTTGGCCATCTGAAGGTTAAACTACAAATATTTGTATGTCTTACCGCGCTTTTTAGAACAAGAACGAAATCAAACAAAAAGCAACAAATCATCAAGTATTCGTTAAAACAATTGTTACCTGTCAACAAACTAGCATTTTTGTTGTGCTATTGGTTGTTGGGTTGAAAATGAAGTTATTCAAGTGAGTGTAATATAAGTTTTTCAAAAAATGAAATGATTGATATGATATTTATAATGTGGAGAGTGCTAAAGGAATTGTTTATTAGCTTCTAGAGTTTACACTGAACGTTTCCCATATCAAAGACAGTCCAATGTGTTGGTTTTCAAACGATTACGAGAAAAATTTCTAAATACAGACAGTATTAAAAACGATAGTACACCACGAAGGAAGCATACAACTAATGAAGATAACGAATTTGGTATAATAGCTTCTGTAGTAGAAGATTCGAACTGTAGCTCCAGAGATATAAGCCATTGAACAGACATAAGCCAGTATTCTGTATGGAAAATATTGAAAAAGTACAGGTACTATCCCTACCATATCACCACTATTATTTAACGGAAAATCCGTCATTTGTAAGAGAAGTGGATAATCAACGTCGATCGTCCTTAAATGTTTGGAGAGGAATTGAAGGCGAAGATGTCGTTGGTCCATACTTCTTTGAAGGACACCTAAAGCACACAGTGTTTGGGGTTTATTAGAAAATATTCCGTTAAACACTGTGAAGAACTTATGACTGCAACATGACGGGGCCCGTTCGCACTATAATTTGGACATAATTAGAAACATTTTAAACTTAAATTTCCCCATGAATGGATTAGCAGAGGAGGTCCAATGGCTTGGCCGGCAATGTCCCTCGATATGACCAAATTAGATTTCTTTCAGTGGGGGTTTGTAAAAGATAAAGTTTGCAGAATTCCGCCCACGACGAGAGAAGTTATGCAAATGAGAATTCAGCAAGTTTTTAGATACATAACACCTGCAATGTTGAGACGTGCGAACAATTCCTTTATACATCGGTTTGTGTGTTCAAGAAAATAGTCCACATACAGAAAACTTTCTATAATGCTAAATGTGGTTCTTAATGAATCTTCGCTCATAGTACTAACTACACATACATTAATCAATAGTACTGAGAAGTTATACCCTGTCCTACCTCACTGTTTATTTCAAACGGTTGTCAAAGCCCTGACCATGAACTTTGGAAGGCCACTAAGAGAATTAACAGACCAATAAAACACATCCCACCGATACGCAAAGATGCTGGATCATGGGCAAGGACCAACAAACAGAAAGCGCACACCTTTGCAGCTTACCCGGAAGACGTATTTCAACCGTATGCAGAACAAACGGAAATGCAAGGTCAAGCAAAACCAATAGCAGAAATGGTGAATATAACACTAACTACACCCAAGAAATAAAGAAATAAAAGAGAATATCAACCCAAAAAAGCCCCCGGGATTCGATTTGATCGATGGGCGCAATTATTAACATAGCTACCAAGGAAAGGTACCTATTGTGAAACGTACATATTTGATAAATGCAGGGTCCAGACTACAACAAGTCCCAGTCTTATGGAAAACAGCTGAAGTCATCATGATACCTAAACCGGGAAAATCTGTTAATGATGAAAGCTCATATAGACCAATTTCGCTGCTACCTATAATATCAAAGTGTTTGAAAAAATACTTTTAAAAAGAATGAAGAAAATAATTGATGAAAAACATATCATCCCTCTACATCAATTTGGGTTACGTAGTAAACATTCTACGGTAGATCAAGTACACCGAATCATAGATGTGATCAAACAATCCCTCGAGAAAATGAAAATATGCTCGGCGGTATTTCTAGATATCGCGAAAGCATTTGATAAAGTTTGGGATGAGGGTCTTCTAATAAAATTAGAAAGATACCCACCAACCCAATATGTCCAGCTCCTGGATTCGTACTTAACAGATTGAACCTTCAAAACTAAGCAAGAAAATGAGTACTCTGAACTTAAAATAATAAAGGCGGGTGTCCCGCAGGGCAGTGTCCTCGGACCAGTATTATACCTCTTATATACTTGTGACATTCCTGAAAAAGAGAACATTAAATTAGCTACTTTTGCGGATGACACCGCAGTTCTAACTGTAGGAAATGATATGATAAGAAACAACAGCCAAGCTCCAAGGCGCAATTAATAAAATAGACACATGGATAAAACAGTGACGCATGAAGGCTAATGAAGGAAAATCTGCTAATGTGAATTTCACGAACAGAAAAAAAATCTCCCAGTGAATTTGAACAACAAAACAATCCCTCACCAGGGAACAGCCAAATACCTAGGCTTAAATTTGGATGCTAAATTGAAGTGGAAGGAGCATGTGAAAAACAAAGCAACAGAAATAAAAATAGAATATAACAGCATGTATTGGATCCTGGGAAGAAATTCCCAATTATCAGTTTAAAATAAAGTACTGTTTTACAAACAGACGATACGACCAGTATGGATATATAGCATCCAGTTGTGGGGCTGTACAAAGAAGAGCAACTATGCTTGCATTCAGAAACTCCAAAACCGAGTTCTACGAAATATGGTAAATGCACCATGGTACGTACGAGACAAGGATCTGCATCGGGAACTCCAGGTGGAGATGGTCGAGGACGTGATCAGGAAGAGCGCCAAGCCATGAGGAGCGGCTCCATAGACATCCAAATCCAGAAGTCCTACAACTTCTAGCCAATCAGGATCTTCTCCACAGGCTCTTCTTCTTCTTAATTTAAGATCAAATCCTGTTTTGTACCAGTGCCTCTGTTTATCCTTGGTTCACCTGCGATGCCGACGTCCAGCTCTCCTTCCATCGTTTAGGCGGTCGTCCTCGTGGTCTTTTTGTGTCGGGTTGTTCTCTCATGTTATGCTGGCCAGTCTGTCATCGTCCATTCTGTTCACATGTTCCTTCCACTGACGTCTTGATCTTGAAAATCTCACGATGTCTTCGACTCTACATACCTCTCGTATACGGGTCTAACACAAGTTTTGTAGATACGCACCTTGCTTTCAGTAGTCATATATTTGTTTCTCCATATTATGTCGCGCAAACATCCCGATATTATTGAGGTTTTTGTTACTTGTGTGCTCTCTTCTTGCCTCAGATTTCGGTTGCTGGATGTATTTACCCCAAGGTAATTGAAGTTCATAACTTGTGTGATTGTTTTGTTGTCAACCGCCAGCTTACATCGTATCGGATCTTTAGAGATTGTCATCGACTTAGTCTTTTCTATCGAGATCTTCATATTTGCTTTTCTGCTGTTGTTTTAAACTTGTATAATAGCCTCTGCAGGTCATCCTCGTTTTCCGCCATTATCACTACATTGTCAGCCTAGCACATGATATTTATCTTCTTATTTCCCATTCGATAGCCTTCGGTCATTGTCCTAATCTTTTCAATAATTTTATCCATTATGATATTGAATAGTGTAGGGCTCAAACTGTCTCCTTGTCTAGTACCTGTTTTAACTGGAACTTCTTCTGTTAACTCGTTGTTAGTTTTAAGTCGAGTCTTGTTGTTGATGTTTAACAATCTGATAATTTCTATTATGTTTCGATTAATGTTCTTTTCTTTTAGAGTCCTTACAACATCATGCAATTTTACCCTGTCAAAAGAACAAAACCCTTTGAGCTTGTGTAGTGTGAAGTGTAATTTAGTAGTGAAAATCAGAGTATAGTGCAAGTGTAGCCACGTTAGGGTTGTTTGCTAATGTTTCAGAAACAAAGATGGATTATTTAGTAAGTTAGGACATAAACAAAATGTTAGTTGATCTCATAGATTAGGTGCATTGTTAATTGTTAAATACAAAAAAAAGAAAAACAACTAGACCACCAAGGCCGGTACTATAGCTTATTTGCTTGCTTGCTTGCTTGCTTTGAAAGAGCGAGATCTAGGACGCGGTTTTCCAAGCATCTCTATGCACTTAGGCCATATGGCCCATTGTACACCCTAACTATGAATTTTGCTTATCTGGGGTAATTCCAACTCCAGTAGTGATTTTTAACGTGTCACACATCGCAGTGGCACGGGACCTACGGCTTTACTTCTTAACCGACAGAAGGCGCATTTTCAGATTTTTCCCCGCTAGAAAAATCTCGCCGACCTCAGCCAGGTTCGAACCCGCGTCCCTCGGATCTAAAGGCAAATGCGCTAACCACTAGACCACCGAGGCCGGCTACTACAGCTTATTTACAAATTCGACTAACAAAATATAGTACAGTATGCCCTGCAAAACTATTGTTCTTAACAACACCACTTTGTTTTAACAACTGTCAAAATTTGATCAAATATATTATACTTATACACATTTATACATAAGCTCAAGATTTATGTTATACTTTAAACTAATTTAATCGGAACTGCTTTTCCTTAACATTAAAGTAAGTGGAACTTGTTTTACTGTATAATATGTGCTTAAAATTAGACCTAATGAACATACAACAAATATGACAGAAGGGCTTATTTATTTAGAAATTAGAATTATTTATATTTGTATTAAGAGAAAATGATTGTTAAAGTATACAAATACTTATAGGAACCTGTTACCACCAAAATATTTATAAAACTTCTTATTTCGGAAATTAAGTTGCCAGCTTTAGTAAGAATGCAAGTCTACTACTTAGGTAGTGGTAGGAAGTCATGAGTTTGATGAAGAGGTTTGCAGGATTACCTAAGGCAGAATTGCTTTACAATGTTTCTACTTAATTGTCGATGTACATATTTCTATTTGCTATATATTATGGTGGTAGGGGTTTTTCTAATTTTTGTGCATTATAATGTCTCAATTCTAAATTAGAAACATTTTACAGAAGAACTATAAAATGGCACAGAAAGATATTGTTCCGAAGAAAAAAAACCCGAGTAAGGCTAGTTTAAGAGATGATGCACGTATCCTGGCTCAAATTTTACAAGCAGTGCCGAAACTTGAGCAACGTAAAGCTTGTACCAGTCGTGTAATTATTACACATTTAAAATCGACTTACGAATTTCTCCTAGATTGGAAAACACAAGAACTATTCGATTAACAGCTCAAGTCCAGCGAGCTCTTCAACATGCGTTGCTTACTGGAGTTTTAACACATCATGCCGGAAGATACGTACGTGCTTCTAACGATAGCAAGTCTGCGGAAATAATTACATGCGCAAAAGAAAATACTAATAATCGGGAAAAAACTGAATGTCTACGCACACATAGAAGCATAATCACTCGCAGTAAAAAATTAGGTGAAACAGAGTTTGTAAACAAACATAGTAACTAAAGAAGAAGAAGAAGAAGAACAAATTTAGTGTAACTCAGAATTACTTGACATAATTTGTTAGGCGTAGAAAAGCGTTTACTTAGAGCTTTTTTTAAATAAATATTAATAGCGAAAAATTGATATACCTATCCATATTTTGTACTTATGCAAAAACTGTTGCTTACGTTCAGATGGTGAATAATGCTAAATTGTTAGTAGAAATAATGTGTTAGTATTACGAGTTAGTAAACAACTTTTACAACAACAACAAATTTTAAACTAATATAAACTCAGATATTTATGGAATTTCACAATTAATTTCACTGGAGTGTACAGGATTAATTGCATAGCAGTATATTATTTAACGAGCATATAATAAAGCTATAATTGCACGAGGATGAAAATTGAAACACGAGCCGAAGGCGAGTGTTTTAATCATACGAGTGCAATAATAGCTATTACATGCGAGTCAAATACGATATTTTATCTATGACCAATGAAATACGATATTTTTTGTGCAATTGTACGCGAAGTAATAACTTCGCGTACGCCATGCAGGCCGCAAAATTCAATTTCGCGGCCGTTGTCATAACGACGGCCATTAAACTAAATGTCACTTATATATTTATTTTGACGCATAAGAATGGACAGTTTTTAGAAATTATTTATTATTTATCTCATTTCCATGGTAACATGAAAGCCGGCCGTCTTTCTATTTACGACGAAAATTATAATTTGTAAAATTTCATCAATAATTATTGAGGATTCTACACAATTGCACAAAAAATGTTGTGTACACTGCGGCTGCGTCATTCTTTAACGTCCTCGAGGTTGCCTTGCCTCGGCCGCAAGCGGCCTCGGCGGCAATCTTCCTCTCGGTACGTTAAAGAATGATTTCGCGGCCTAAGCATACAAATAACTATTGTCTATGACCATTATTGTTTATTTTTTTTTATTTGGAATGAAAATTCAAAGTAACATAGGCGGCCTCGGTGGTCTAGCAAAATTCTTAGTCAGGGTGTACAATGGGCCAAATGTGGCCTAAGTGCATAGAGATGCTTGAAAAACCGCGTTCTAGATCTCGCTCTTTCAAATTATCATCATCATCATCATCAACAACATTACAATTTGAGAGATTTATACATGGTGTGGAATTCATACCAAGATTATTAGAGATAGCATTAGAAATGTTTGAATTATTATTAACATTTAACAAATTTGAAACACTAAAATCAACAGGAACATTGGCTGGACTATGATTATTAGACGAACGTGGTTGCACTTGTTGCAAAATTTTTCGAGCGGTCTTCATTTTATTAGCTTCTGATCTCAAAAGTGCTAACATGGGGTTAAAAATAAATACGAATAAAACTAAAATTATGGTTATTAGCAAGAACAATATTAATACAAACATTATGAGTGACAACACCAGAATCCAACAAGTTAACGAATACAAATACTTAGGCCGCACAATCAACTCAAAAATGGACTGTAAAGGCGAAATAAAGAGAAGAATAGAGATTGCAAGGTTAGCCTTTATTAAATTTAAAACGATCCTGTGTAACCAACACCTTAATTTAGAACTAAGACTGCGTCTTTTAAAATGTTACGTATGGTCTATTCTTCTATATGGCTGTGAAGCATGGACACTCACAAAAGACACTACAAATAGATTAGCTGCCTTCGAAATGTGGACCTACAGAAGGATTCGGAAAATTTCATGGACACAAAGAGTACGTAATGAAGAAGTATTAAGACAAATCGGAAAAAACAGGGAATTGGTAGACAATATTAAAAAAAGGAAACTGTCCTACTTTGGCCACATACTTCGACACGAAAAATATATAACATTACAATACATATTGGAAGGAAAGATTGAGGAGAAAAGGGCTCGAGGAAGAAGGAGAACATCGTGGATGAGCAACATACGAAATTGGTTGGGGATGAACAGAGAAACGCTGATACATACAGCACGTGACAGATGGAGATACGCCATGGTGATCGCTAACCTCAGAATCTGAGACGGCACCCGGAGAGAGAGAGAGATCTCAATATAACCTTTGGCTTCCGAGCTTGCTTTCCAACCTCCATGCAGCTTTAGATCCATCAAGTTTGCACCTCTATCTGTATATATAGTAACCGATGATCTTCTCAAAGAATGTCCGGTTTATTTTTCTGGAGAAGGTAATTTCAAGTATGTTGCAATTTCTTTTCCAAATGATCGGAATTTGTTAATTCCTATTGTTTGTACTGTACATTTACCCTTTTGAAAATTCACAAAACATTTATCTGTTGTTGCATTCTTAGAGTGCTTTATCTCTTACGAGACGTAGCGATCTTCTCTTGTTGTTGCATTAGGTGAACGTAAATGTATATATTTTTTAACGATGTTGTAAAATGGTCCCCTTATTGAAAATTGCCTGTCTACTTTATTTTTTGTATCAAGTATAGCAACAAGAAATGCAGTGTTATGATCATGGACATTCTCTAGTTTCATTTTATATTATTCATTTCAATGGCACGACAGCAACCCATTATACCCATAATGAAGGCGACATTTAAAAACATTAAACATTATTATGTTCATAATCACTTATAAATTTCTTACCTTGGTTGCAAGATATTTATTATCTGGTGCTTTATCAATGAATTCACGAACTTCATTCGGAGTATAAACTGCAGCTTTTTTAGCCTTGTAGCCTTCAATAGCTTTATAAGCTATTTCATAGCTTATTTGTTATTTTTCAGCAGTCTTGACTATTTCTGTTATTTCAGGTGGTGTACAATTTTCTATCAAATTTTCATCATTTCACAAATATCTGTAACATAATGAAAATAATGAATTTTATTGTTTTGGAAGAAAAGACAGAGAAGTTACTAACCTGTTATCAAAACAATATTACTAGCTGGAATTAAAAAAACTCTTACATTTGTAAATCTGAAAAGCGAGGTTACAATTGAATAACTATCATCAGTATTGTTGGTTGCCGTGTTACGACGATAATTTTTGATTAAACTCGAATATAATGCAATTATAGGAAATACATAATGAAATAATGGGCAATATATAATGCAATTATAAGCTGGTATATAGGTGCCATAATTATTCATTTAATAATGTTACCATAAATGAGTATAAAACGTACGAATAATAAAATATAGAAGGTACCTTAATTACTTGGCCAAACCTTAGAAGTCTATTCTAAATCAATGATAAAAATTCTTATAAATATCGCTCGGAAAATATTTAAAAAAATTATTTATTTATTTACTTAATAATAACTTTACAGGGCATCAAAAAATTTCAGTAACTTAGAATTTAAAAAATAATAAATTGTTAAAATATGCGTTGCGTATATTCCTCAATAGCAGTATGCCTTATTTGATAGAACAATAAGTGACACTAATAAGTGAAATTAGTGAAAGTACATTTGCAATTTTTTTAGTAAATCTTTCATTACGCATAGTCAAGTAATGCAAAAATAAGAGACATCCATTTAAATTTAATGAAGCTGCCGAACTTCACAGCGAGACGTATCGAGCACGGCATTGTCCATCTAAATGTACTTTTCTCGGCATCCATCGTGATCCTGGAGAGACGGTAATGTTTATGAAATTTCCTGCAGATTATGGTGGCGACTGAGCAATCCGTAGGATTGCTGTAGTAGGTGATTTTGAGATAATTGATGCTCAACATAATATTAGTCCAAGACGCATTGCTGCTGATGTGAGTGTTCTACACCAAATTGTTTGAAAAATTCTTCGTGAACAGTTATTGCATCCATTTCATGTACAGCTAGTGCAAGTCTGTAGTCGGCTGATTGTCTACAGAGATAGCAATTCTTCGATAGTTTTTAGAATAATGCAATTGCCCCAATTTTTATAGCAGCATCTTTTTCATGGATGAGACAAATTTTGCAAAATGTTGTAATGAATACTCACAATAATCATCATCATACCGACGCAATAATAACTTTCAACAATCACCAAACATGTTCTCATTGATAATTACTGATTTTGTTTTCCACACTTAAAGGTCAAAATTACAGGCAATATTTGAAAGAAGAGCTGGCAGTATTCTTCTGCTTCTTTTCATTTAGATAGTATTTGTATCCTGTTTTATTCAACACTAAACCTCTTCCGATGTAGATGCAGATTTTTACCAACGTTCTATTGGTCGTCCTCGAGATCTTTTGTCGGCGGGTTTTCTTCTTTTGCCTTTTTTGGTAGTTTTCTATCATCCATCCTATCTACGTATTTGTTCTAATATTTTCTTCTTCGTCTTCTGTATTTCTCTACATCGTCTACCTTGGATCTTTCTCTTATGTCTTGATTTGTAATTCTGTGTCTGAGCGTTTTTCCTTGTATCATTCTCAGTGTCCTCATCTTCACAGTTCTCATTATCTGCATCGTCCTTGCCGTATCTGCCCTGGTTTCTGACGCATATGTCATAATTGGTCTGACTGCCGTCTTATACGTTGGCGTTCTGCTTTCGGTGTTCACGTCTTTAGTTCTCCATATAAGATCTTTCAGGTTTCTTGCTATTTGTACCGCTTGCATGGTTTGTGTTCGTACCTCTTTGTCAATCCTTGTTGTTCTTCCCTTATCAATACTGTTCTAAAGTCACTTTAGAAGGGTTATTCCACGATAGCTTTCCGGTAACGTTTTCTGGCATTTTTCAATACTGGTATAGTAATACTACTTCTCCGTTCGTCTGGCACTTTTAGGGTTTTAATAATATTTTTACATAATATTTTTATTTCTTTTATTACTTTTTTCCGCCGTATTTCAGCAACTCCGTAGAAATTTTAACTGCTCCCTCCGTTTAATATTTTTCAATTCTCTTATAGCTTTTTCGAAGATTTTCTCTGTTAGTTGTGTATGCTTAGGTTCTATCCTATCCTCATAGATCGTTTCTTATTCGTTTTTCTCTTGATGTCCTTACAAAGGTTTTTAAATTCCACTTTGATTTTATTTGTCTGTACTGTATGTTTTATGTCGACCTTATTTTTTTTGAGTGTTGCTCATATTCTTTTTTGACCGCCAAATAGATCGTGTTCCATACTTCTGAAAATCCTCTCTCAGTAGTCCTTCTTAATGTGTCTTATTCTAGCATTTACTTCATTGCGTATTACCACATAGTTATTCCAATTGTCATTAGACGCTTCCTTAATTTCCAATGTGAACAAGGTGTTTTTTTTTATTCCCATTTATCTTACTGATGCCTACTACTTCCTTTGCTGCTTCCAGAATGTTGTATTTTAGCGTTGTCCATTTTTAGAGTAGAATTCTTAGTTTGCGTAAAACGAGTTTATGATCGCTTCCTACATTAGCGGCATTCAACGTTCTTACGTCCAATATATGTTTTGGAGGTATCTTCTGTTCGTTATTATATAGTCAAATAAAGATTGTTGTCCTCTAATTTTATACCAAATATATTTGTATTTCATGTCGTGTTAGTAGAAAGTATTATTAATTGGCAGACTATTTGTTGCGCAAAAAGGTGTTACTAAATCTCCGTTATCATTTATTTCTCCTTCGTTAAATCATTGTTTTACGCTTGGTATTATATCATTTCCTACTCTAGCGTTAAGGTCACCTAATATTTTTTCACTTGTTGGTATTGTGTCTATTGTTGTCTGAAGACATCATAAAACTGTTCTTGCTAATTTCTAGTTTTTGAGATGTCCGGTACATATACAAATATCAAATGTATGTTTGCATTATCAAGTCTTTGATTGATGATTGTTTGTACGGGGAGGATTGTTCTTGACCTTTGCCACTGCGGCCTCTTGTGCCTATTGTGCGTTTCTTTCCGTGCCTTTCTTTTTGTCTCATTTACGGCACATACATCTATGCTATTGTCATTTTGTACCTGTTCTTTCTTTCGCTTTCCAGGCCATTATGTTCCAAGTGCTGACGCGTAGCACGTTTTCCCTTTTCTTGTTTTTCCACATTCGTTTCCTTTTTCTTGCCTGATTTATCAACTTAAGATCCTTCCTTGTCCGAGGTTGTATATCAATACTTTGAGCCCTATTTCGTTTTTCTCCCAGGCAGAGTACTAACCTGACCTTGGAACCCTCTTCCTTTACCCGGGTGGTGTTGCTAGTAGTATTGAAAGAGAAAGTCGCATTAAAAATGCACCTTGGATTTATGATACATGCGTGACGAGGCTCCTGCTTATTTTAGTCTTACTGCACAAGAATTCGAACACCGGTTTAATAATTATTGGATTAATAAAGGAGAGCCAATTGATTTAACCTCAATGCTGCTCCAGTTGCAATCCATGTAACTATTTATTATTGATACACAAAAAATATTGTTTACCAAACTCCCATTGAAAATGTTCAAGTTCTCCGAGATCGCATGGTGCATTGCTTTCAAATAATTAACAATACTTTAGGTATTTCAGTGTTAAACAATCAATAATAAGAAGATTGTTAAGACGCTGTAAACAATGTATTTTGCCCAAGGCGCTCAGTTTGAGCACTTGATATACACAACACTTTCAAATTTGCATTAATTAATATTAATCAAGTGACCATCACTTTCTAAAGAATCATTTGCGGGCAGTTTATACGAATTGTAATCATCAATTTCAATACGCTTCTAAAGTTTGACTAAGTCATTCAATTATACCCTGTATAATGAAATTTACTTTTACTTAGCTATGATAACTGTCAGATTAAATAAATAATTACTACGATATACATTCCAAAATGATCATATATTAACATAGGACTACATTAATAAATTGAAGGCATACCCCCGCCGCTCATCACTTTTACATGAGCTATGCCAGAATTCTCAATATAACTTTTCTGTTTGTATTATCGACAAAACTTTGGTTTCTAAGTATTTTTTAAGACGTTCACTGTCAGTTTACTTTTGTTATACGCCGTTTTACTTCTGTCAGTTATTATCAAATTTAGTGAAATACTTACAAGAAAAATTGTTAAATACGCACCATGGTTAACTATCCTGAATTACACAAGTGTGTGCGAGTTATTCGCCAAAGCAAATATGAACAGCAAAGTCCTGAAACCTTCAACTGGTGGCTGAGGCTCTTCCAAATGATGGAATCCGAATTCGCAATCGTAACCGCTGTAATAGTAGGTTATATATAAGTTTAAAGGTATTTCTTTCAGCCGCCTCATAAACGCAAGGAAGTAGTGCGTAACATATTCCCGGAACGCATTTTTGAAAAAATTGTTTCCTTAATAACGCTGGTAGAAGGTGAAATATCAGAACTACACCTTCCTAAAAGTTCTGTTACAGTGCAGTCTGGTAAAACTTTAAGTGGGGCAACACTAGTCAGTTTACCGAGTAAAAGCACGCCCAAGGCTTCGGCCAAGCCTACGCTTAAGTAAACGAAATTGTAACTTTACGATATTATCTAATTTCTATGCACTTCTAGAAGAGAAGCTGGGCCCAATAATCCATACTTACGATTCTTCAACCGCAATCCAGATAGAGCGGCAATTTGGCGTGACCTTCCACCAGTATGCTTGGATGAGATGAATTTAACACAAAAAGCCGAGGCAATAACAGAAGCGGTAAATACAACATACATAATTACATACATACATAATCGGATTCCTTTGTACCCCGTGGGTGTCCTCGTTTCACATTGGTTTAATGGAATTACTCCAGTGCTGTCTGTCGATTGCCAGGACCTTTGATTCAACCCTGGTTTTATCTTTTTTTGATAAAATGTTCACTTCAGTACCTATTATTCAATATCTCACTTGATCTTCCTCTCCTATTTCTTCCTTGAAACCCAGACTCCCACATTCCTTTTACTTATCTGTCACTGTCTATTCAAATCAGGTGACCCATCCACCGAATAGAATTTTTTTCTGTTCTATTATATTCTATAACTCATAACGGCTAAACATGTACAACCTGATTTCCCACTGGATCTGTTGTTTTAATAATTTAGTCCATAATTTAATAATCAGGGATAGATTGTTTCCTAGAATGTTTGTACAGGGAGGGTTGTTTCTGCCCTTTGACACTGCGGCCTCTCTAATGTGCATCCCCTTTTGTCGTTAGTCGCTGCCAAGTAGATCCGTCCCCTTTATCAGGTCTAGAAGTTTGTTGATCAGACTGGCTTGCGGTTGTATCTCGTTGGGATTAGTGCCCTCGACGTGAGATATCTTCTACGAGCTAAAGCTTCGCATTGGAATATTATGTGGGAGGCTGTTTCCTCCTCCTCGCCACACAGCCTGCATATAGGATCTTCGTTAAATAGCCCTATGTTGTGCAAGGGTTGTCTGAAGTGCCAGTGTCCCGTTAGGGGGGTCCTGTGACTACTCCAATTTAAGTCCTACTAAGTTGTAGCACTGTTTTGGTAAACTTGTGGGGGTGGTTGCCCTTAATAGTTTTGCTTTATCTTTGTCTAGGTGAGAGTTTCCAGTATTCCGGATGTTTGGTTAGGATCCAATCTTTAACTGTTCCTCTCACTGTCCGCTTAGTTAGACCCACAACAGATTCGTGCCCTGTGAACGGTGTTTCAGAACCTAGTTTTGCTAGTTTATTTGTGTTTTTATTCCCTTCTATGCCTCTGTGGCCTGGCACCTACACAAGTATTACATTGTTACAGTTTTCCAGTGTTAGGAGACTACGAAGGCAGTTCCAGACAAGTTTTGACTTAATTTGGTTTGAATTCAGTGCTTTCAAAGCTGCCTAACTATCAGGGATAATAAGGATGGCTTTGTTTTTATAGCCCCTTCTTATGTTCTCATCTATTGCTGCTAAAATTTCAAAGATTTTAGCTTGGAATATTGTGGCAGTTTGGTTCAGAGATATGGAAGTACTATATCTTGGTTTGCTGCCGTATACACCAGCTCCGGTTCCTTTGCTCGTGCGTGAACC
>JABXWE010006494.1:0-47138 GCA_014611495.1 Limonius californicus | reverse complement strand
CCGACCTCGGCCAGGTTCGACCCCGCGTCCTTTGGATCTAAAAGCAAATGCGCTAACCACTAGACCACCGAGACCGGCTCAACAATATTATACTGGTAATGGATTAAGATGTTTTTGAATGTACAAGTTAAAATCGATCTTATTCATTGTTATTATAGTTATCTAAAGAAACGGGTTTTTCTAAATACTCCTACGACTAGGGACCAACTGAAAAATTCAATTTGACAACAAACTGACGATATTTAACTAGATCTGCTGGAAAATCCTGTTCACAACGTAAAAGAAAGACTGTTGCTTGGCGAAGAACAAAATGGTGGACATATTCAACATTTAAACTAATTTCAGTAAACCCCATTGATTTACGAATACAAATGTGTTTTTCGTTTGCTTATCTGTTGAGTTTTTAAAAAGTTATCACAACTTCAAAATGTAACTTTCTGTTGAATAATCTTATACAGTGCGTACGAAAAGTATGGAATAAACTCATCTTACTCGAAACGAATAGTCATTTGCAAATATCCTCGGACACGTCAATTTTATTTCATAAAAGCACACATTTTTATAGCAAATTCAATTTCTGACTGTCATTTGTTTTTGAGTGATGACGTCATCATCTTTCTTTTTAAATGGCAACTCCTATGTTTTTTGACGGATTCGGACAGAGGACATTTTTCTGCGTATGGCACTGTAAAAAAGTGGCATGTTGAAGAAGAAAGTCTTCGAGATATTTGAGAAAGTTTCAAAACCATGAAATAAATTTGTTAAAATGAAAGGAAAAGAAAAACGTAGAATAAAAATTAAAGATTAGAGAAAAGCCACTTTATTAGTTACAAATTAAATTATTTCACTAAACTAAAATAAAAAATAAAATAATTACAATAAATGTTCAAATTGCTGTTCGTTAACTTCCTGACAATGGGCCAGCCGATTCCAAAATTCTTCTACAACATTTTCGATCACGCTCGCTTGAATTGATGTAGTAAGCATACGTAATCGATTTTTTAAGTCGCCTAAATGTAGAGGTTTATTTTGGTATACTTTGCTTTTCACATAGCCCCACAAGAAAAAATCTAAAGACGTGAGGTCCGGGGATCTTGCAGGCCATTCGATCGCGCCTCGTCTTCCAATACATCGCTGAGGAAAGACGTCATTTAGATAATTCCGTACAGCCACTGTATAGTGTGATGGAGCTCCGTCTTGCTGATACCAAATAGTTGGATGTGGAAGGTCAGGATCGTCATGGTTTAGAAACAACACGGCAAGAGCAGGTATCTGATCATCTCGAAGGAAGGTCAGATACATATCTCCAGTTAAATTACCGTCAAAGAAAAACGGTCCAATCAACCACACGGTTTCCAATAATACCAACCCAAACGTTAATTTTTTGTGGAAATTGGGTATGTGTTCAGTTGCCCAAAACCGTGTATTCTGTCTATTAACAGTGCCGTTCAAATGAAATGTTGCTTCATCGGAAAATAAAATGTCTCTCAGTCGTATTCGATTTTCAATAGTATTGTTCATCATTGTTTCACAGAATTGGATTCGCCGATCAAAGTAATCCTCTTTTAATTCGTGTACCAAACTAACTTTATACGGATGGTACTTTTCTTTTTCAAAATACGTGATACCGAAAAAATGCTTATATGGTTATCCGCAGCAATCTGACGACAAGTTACATGGTGATTTTTCTGCACGTGTAAAAGCACATTCAATTTAACATTCTCTTCGACTTTGGGGCGTCCACTCTTAACAATATCTCTGACATTTCCATTTTCCCGAAACTTCTCAATTTTACTCGCTGCTGATTGTGTGATAGGTCTTTCGGGATGCTTTTCATTGAAGAGCGCGACGACTTGATGGGTAGGCGTATAATCTCCGTAACCGACCATCATCAAAATCTCCATTCGTTGTTTTTTGGTTAAATGGGCCATTGCAAAATGCAAGTACAGTTAAGGAGAGCATGTTGCTAGATAAGGCACCTGTCAATCAATGCGATAGATAATACAATTTATTACAGCAATTTGAACATTTGTTATTGTAATTATATTATTTTTTTATTTTAGTTTAGTAAAATAATTTAATTTGTTACTAATAAAGTGGCTTTTCTCTGATCTTTAATTTTTATTATACGTTTTTCTCTTCCTTTCATTTTAACAAATTTATTTCATGGTTTTGAAACTTTCTCAAATATCTCGAAGACTTTCCTCTTCAACGTGCCATTTTTTACAGTGCCATACGCAGAAAAATGTCCTCTATCCGAATCCGTCAAAAAACATAGGAGATGCCATTTAAAAAAAAGATGATGACGTCATCACTCAAAATCAAATGCCGGTCAGAAATTGAATTTGTTATAAAAATGTGTGCTTTTATCAAATAAAATGACGTGTCCGAGGATATTTGCAAAAAACTAATCGTTTCCAGTAAAATGAATTTATTCCATACTTTTTATACGCACTGTATATTCAAAATAGGTGTTTACATCGGTTCTGGCTACAAAGTATATAAGAAAATGAATACTGTATTTATTGTATTATTAGAAACATAGTGTTATTATTATATTTTTAACTAACAAGAGAACTTGAAAAAATGAAGGAAGTTAAACTTAAAACTTAAAACAAAAGTTGAAGCAAAAAAATTTGAAAAGGGAAGGAACGTAAACTTAAGGTGCATAGAAACAAAAAGCCTTGATAAAAAAGAAAATGTGAACTTAAAACTTCAAGATAAATTTCCAACAAACGAGACTGAAAACACTTTGGACATTAACTTAAAACATGAATGTAGTATGAAAGTAATAACAGAAGTTAGCTTTAAAAAAACGTAGTAGGTAATTTAAAAGTGGTGTTGGACAAGCAAGTAGTTCTTTGGTCTTTACTTTTAAATTTAAAAAAAATTAATAACCGCAGGAATAGACTCATAACAACAATTTTGAGGAGCTTCCTGTGGAACCGCAAAGATTTGCCGATCCCGAGCAATTAAGTGAAGACGAAATCAAATTTCTTGATACTTTAACCAATAAAACATTGACCGAGCTTTTCCCTTTTCTTCTATTGAAGAAAGTAAGCTAATTCAGGATCTATTTAAGTTTTTCATCCGAAAAAACACCTTTCCTTTGGGGGCGGAAATAAAAGAATTTATAAGAAACACAAAAATGAACAAAATCAAAAATACAACATTTTAAAAAAATAAGCTTACAATAATAAATAACTTTATATTTTTCCGCTTTTTTCATATATGTTATAAATTTAATGCAAAATAAAAAATTTCTATTGCAATCTATCGTTTTTACTAATTACAACTTACTAACTCACAAGAACTTATGAGAAGCTGTATTTTTAACAAACTCGATAGGAACTGCAATAAGAAATAGGCGTAGTGACTTCCGAGATATATGGCAACCCTGCTGGAAGTAATTATGTTATAATTGTTTCTATATATGCACGCCGCCAAGGGCATATGTATGGAAGTGACTTTGTATCTTGTATATATACAATATACAGGGTGTCCCAGACTTCCCTCCCCAGGCTTGTGACTTCGTTATTGTTAACAATACATAAAATAAAGTATATATATTCTTAAATGGGAGGAAATTCTCTATACGATAGGAAAAAGCAATTTACAAAAAGTGCGTTAGTGTAATGACAGCTATATTCAACTTTTTTTTTTCAAATAGCACAGTATACTTTTTTTTAATATTCAGATAGTACCTTTTATTCCCTTTACAGCCATATAAATTAATATGGGCTTTACATGGGAAAATTTTCGAAAAAAACTTGACCTAAAGTTTGCCATGCAAAAAATTGAGGTTGATAGTGTTTATCTAGTAGGCGATGAAATCAACAGCTTTCTACAAACAAAAATGTGTTTTTATTATTTAAATGTATTTTTATTTTATTTATTATTCGAATAGCAATTAAATGTATGCTATCAACTACATCTAATAAATACAAAGGTTTATTTTTAGTGTATCAACATTTATAAAAGGCATGTATTAAAAAAAAACGCACCTTTGAATAAATTTTCACTTGAAGTTATATTCAGTTCAAATCAAATTATTTAACAATGGAACTTATAAAATTATCGAGATAAAAGCTATTAAATATTTTATCTACTGTCGTTAACAAAGAAAATATCAAGTAGGTAGGTACATGTGCTATTCGGACGAATAGCATGCTGATTTTCAATTGTTTTCTAAACAAAATTCTGTCACTTTATGTTGTTAAATTCATTGAAGTTATCATTATTCCCTGTATTTTGATAGAATATGAATTATTCGAATTCCGAAAAGTGCGATATGATGTTAGTGTATGGTTTGTGTGGAAGTAATTCGAGGGAGGCAGCTAGAAGGTATTCCGAGCAATATCCTGAGAGAAGACATCCTGATCATAAAACGTTTAAAAATTTGGCAAACAATCTTAGGGAGCATGGATCTTTTGTAATAAATAACAGTATACCGCTTCCTAGGAACAGACATGCTACTGATGAAGGACATACGGTAGCTGTTCTTGCTTATACGGGGGTCAATCCTACATCTTCCTTAAGAGAAATAGCCGCAGAGTGTGATATTGCAAAATCGTCAGTGCAACGCATTTTAAAACGAAATCATTATAAAGCATACAAATTTAAGCGCATACATAAGATTCACCCCGGAGATTCAGAGAGGAGACTTGGATTTATTGCATGGGTTCTAGTGCAGTATGATCACCAACCTGATCTTTGAGACAAATAATGTGGTCTGACGAAAGTAGATTCCACAACAATGGATTGGTTTCAACACAAAATTGCAGATACTGGTCCACAGAACAGCCACACTGGCTGAGAGAAACGAATAATCAATGCGTTTTTTCAATAAATGTTTGGTGTGGAATTCTTGATGGGCGTTTAATAGGGCCACATTTTTACGATGGGACACTAACTGGCAATCGCTATTTACATTTTCTAGAAGAGATATTGCCAGAACTTATGGAAAATGTACCTCTTCATATAAGACAAAATATGTTCTACCAACAAGATGGTGCTCCAGCACACAACAGTGCGATCGTACGAAATTATTTGGACACTAATGTTCCTCAACGATGGATGGGAACACATGGCCCGGTGGAATGGCCAGCTCGCTCTCCCGACCTCACGCCGTTGGACTATTTTCTGTGGGGTTACTTGAAGGAACGTGTTTATAAGGTAGCAGTCATAAATGTGGATGACCTAAAAGGCAGAATAAGAGAGGAGTGTGCGAACATTTCCATGCACACTTTATTAGAAGCGACAAACAAACATTTTCTGCATCGTCTAGAGATATGCTCTAATAATAATGGAAGCAATTTTGAACAATTTTTATAATAATTTGTAATTATTGCTCATTAGTTTTGTAATTATTAGTTAATTAATTGCTATTCGAATAAAAACACATTTTTGTTTGTAGAAAGCTGTTGATTTCATCGCCTACTAGATAAACACTATAAACCTCAATTTTTTGCATGGCAAACTTTAGGTCAAGTTTTTTTCGAAAATTTTCCCATGTAAGGCCCATATTAATTTATATGGCTGTAAAGGGAATAAAAGGTACTATCTGAATATTAAAAAAAAAGTATACTGTGCTATTTGAAAAAAAAAAGTTGAATATAGCTGTCATTACACTAACGCACCTTTTGTAAATTGCTTTTTCCTATCGTATAGAGAATTTCCTCCCATTTAAGAATATATATACTTTATTTTATGTATTGTTAACAATAACGAAGTTACAAGCCTGGGGAGTGAAGTCTGGGACACCCTGTATATATGAAAAAAAACTTTGTAAATATCTTCCCCTCTTTTGCTGGACATATTTTAGAAGTTCCCCTCAGTAATAAATAGTAAATTTTGTGCAGATAGGGTAAGTGGAAAACCCGGACGTCAGGTCGCCTCCTCTATTAGTCGGAAGTGACAACTTAACAGGTATCAATATATACTATATATATTGTTATAAATAATTAATAATTAAGGAGAAAGAAAAATACATAAATAAGATTAATTAGTAATTTAATTATATTTTCTTGTATACTGCAATCCTATTTATCATTTGAATGAAGACTGTAATAAATATTATTAATAATAGGGCGCCAGGTGACAAATTAAAAACTTGCCTGCAAATATTAACTTAAAAATATACCACGGTATAGCTCTTGAGCATAATTACTACGTCACAGAAGTCGGTCCTTAACGTTTTTGAATTCAATGAGAAAATGGACATATAAAATGTATAACCAAATACGCAGCGAATTTCAGTTGATTCAACACGTCAACCGTTATGCGTATTAACCTATAAATGCCTTATAAACTCTTAAACAAATTTCAGTTTTAATAATTATTTGGTGGTGTTTTCTTTAGTCTTCTGATGCTCTCATATTTTCCTGCATAGGCATGTAATGTTTGATTTACCTTATTGGGCTTATCCTTATCCTTATCCATATGTAAATATTTTTAGGTCCGACGTTGACCTTCAAAACAGCCCTCAGGTAGCGATGCAGTAGCGTCCCAAAACTCTGATGTGGAGCCGCCAATTCTTCAAATTTCGACTTGGATTCAAATTTCTCGAAATTTACCTTTGTAAGTTGAATTAGCTCACTGTTTATTTAAAGAAACTCGTTTATAACTTTAACAGACGTATTTTATTATAATAAACGAAATAAATTAATTTTAAATTTCAGGAAAAACAAAAACAAAACAAAACAAAAACCCTCCCATTACATTGTTTTATCAACAAAACTCCTTAACAACGGACAAAATCTCCTTAACAACGGTGCCAAAATTATACAAATATAATCAAAGGATACATGGATCACATTACAAAATTGAAATTCTTATTTTGACAGGTAAATAATAAATATACAAAATGTTCATAATTTAAGGGGGTCACCTTCCAAACAAGTTTTGACTTTATAAACACATTATACAAATCCGAGTTCAACCTCTTAAACACACTCTGTACTTCACGATTGCCAAAACACATTTCCACAAACTGTTCTAGTAATGCAGCAAATTCCTTCGTGGTTTATTAAATATCAGAGCTAAGCCTAAATTGAGTTCGAGGCATTTTATTGTATCTATCTATACGTATTTCTTTACATATATAATCTTTTAAATAAGAATATTTAACAAATATTCTTTTTGTCATAGGTTTATGTCAAAATACGAGTTTGGCAGTATTTCCAACCAAGCAAGAAGTTATCTGCGTTATGGTCTGCCCTTTATTGCTGATCAGAAAGAAACCGAATTCTAAGACATGATAATAATAGCCTAGTATCCTTTAAAAAAAACATTAACCGAACTATCGAGTCAAAATTCATCACAATATATGCATATATATATATATATATATATATATATATATATATATATATATATATATATATATATGTATTTGGAGAAACAGAACAATATATTGCTCAAAAGTATATAAGGAACAAAGATTATTTTGACTGCATATTCGGTGCTATTACGTTGAGGTGGTTGCATGAACTATTGTTTAATTAGCTCGGTTATTAAACAGTATTAAAAGAAAAAATGAAAGTGCACGATGAAACATATTTAATTAATACAAATACACATAACCTAAAAAATCAAAACTATGATTGTATGAGACACCTAAAATTAGGACAATAATATAGTCCAATGGTACTTTAATAAACTGTATTGCCACAACGAGCTGTAATTACAGCATGTCTCACACATGTTCAATCGGGTTGAGGTCGGGAGATTGGACAAGCCACTGGAGAACAGGGATATTCTCTTCCTGGAACCAGTTAGTCACCCTTAGAGCCGTATGAGGACGGACACTATCGTGCATAAACACCAACGCTAGGCCAGCATGACCAAAAGGGCGAACAACAGGTTCCAGTACTCGCTATAAATACTGGTTTTGGTCCATCGGACGATATGTCCGAGAAAACGAGATATGTTCAATGACGCAGGATTATTCCTGCCCTAACCATTATTGTGCCTCCTCTGTAGGTATGAACTTTATCAACATGCCTCAACCCTTCTAGCGGACCAGCTCCACGCTATACCATTCTATTGTCAGGCCTCAATTCAAATTGGGATTCATCTGTGAAAAAGATCGAGCTCCATTTTTCTTGACTCCATGCAACGCATTCTTCAGCCCACACTCAACGAGCAGTGCGATCGCCCAAACGTGAAGCAGGAGCCCTATATGGATGTCGGGCCCCTTCCTGATGGTTTAATCAGTAACCATTATTCCTTGGGCGTTGTGAAAGGTGGGTACCAGCTCCCAGGCTGTTATGGTTTGATTACGCTTGGTTTGCAATACGACAGCCCGATCGTATGCCGCTTTTGTTACCCTTGCAGGCCCTTCGTGTCTTTCAGCTGCATCACCAGTTTCGTTATAATGCCTCCACGTTCGATAAGTCATCACCCGCGACTTGTTGAGTTCCTCTTAAACAACAATTTGAGGACTGTTTCCTTCCAGTATACCCACAGCACGTAGCTTTTCATCCCGTTTTGAACGCCAACGCTTCATTATTGAAACCATATTAACATATAACACCAAATGGTATACATGTAGAATAACGAAAAAATTTTTTAGCGATGTTACAAAAATCACGAGGTACCTGTTAGCAGAGATAATATTGACATTTGTTGTGCTTGGATGT
This sequence comes from Limonius californicus, assembly GCA_014611495.1. NCBI lineage: Eukaryota > Metazoa > Arthropoda > Insecta > Coleoptera > Elateridae > Limonius > Limonius californicus. The sequence goes on along the minus strand of JABXWE010006494.1, from coordinate 38,496 downwards.
AAACCAAAACGTTTGAAACAAATCTGCTTTGTTAATTTTGACACTGTGGTACTATTTGAAAGTTATCAAGTTAAATAAATTCTCCAAAATAGACCATTTAGAGCATTGCAAGCCAGAAAAAAGTTAGGGTTAAAAAGTGGTTATGGACATGGTGCAGCACTTATAGTCTGAATATGGAATAACTATAGATCTATCTTTTACTAGTTTGACTGTAGCAGATGCTCCCTTAGATACAAATTTTACTGTATGCGGAACAAGGAAAAGCAGGAAATATGATGTCAGCTAAACACCACGATAATCCTATTTCGGCAAAGAACGCAATTACAAACTGGATATCATTCTACATTATAATGCAACAAGAGGATCAGTTGATGCAGCAGATTATATGGCAAAACAACATTCGGTGCATATAAAAGCAAAGCGATGGTAAAATATAATATTTGTTTATTTGATTGATATGACAGCATTAAATGCTAACAAGCTATGGTTGATCAAAAATCCTATCAAATAGAACCTAGTGGTAGACCATAGAACAAAGTTTCTGTTGAACTTAGGCTGAACCTTACATTACCACCCGCTACCAGAAAAGTAAGTCTAAACTTCAGAAGAATATCATTCGAGCCATTTTTACTGTGATGCCACAATTGGAGGATAAAGCAACAAAAATCGAAGCACCAAAAGAAGTACAAGGAAGGTGCTGTTTGTGCCATATAAAAAAGGCAGGAAGTCTAGGCAATACAATCTATAATGCGAAAACTTTGTTTGTGGTGAACATTGTTGTCGCAAAGTTATGTGTTAGAATAAATTGCGATACTAACAAATAAGGACGTTCAACCGCGACATTGATTTTCAAACACCCCTTAACAACTATAACAATATAAAGGTATTTTTAAGGTTCTACAACATTTTTCCTTCTAATTGATTCAGATTTTTCTGTTATGCATATCACTTTAAGTACAACATATTGCATTACAAATTTTATTTTCTTTGTTTTCGAGGTAATGCATATGTATTAGGATTTTGTGTATCATTTTCTGCTGTCTCATATAAGACCCCATATATCATCTGAAAGTTACAACTCATAATATATGCTGGAGTCAAACTCAGTCTATAGATAAGTTCACATGCAGATATACGTTTTGCATATAAATTCTGACAAACACGTGTGCTGACTGTTTAGATATTAATCTCTCAAATGTGTTGTTTAACACTTCATAATCAGAAATTTAAATTACTTTCCAAACTAGGTTACATTAATAAAGACTTACAACGAGTATGGATTCATTATTTTTCCATAACAATTTTAAAACGGACGAGACGTAAATATTGACTTCTTTTTTTATATCCAGATTTAATTATCGTTTAAAATTGAATTAGAAAAATGTTTTTACTAAAACCAAGTTACTGTGAGCTACAAGAATTTAGTTTTATTGCGGTACTACTTAATGATGAAAACTTTTTAAAAATGCTGAAACCTCATCTAGTGACTAAAATAAATACATTTCCATAAACATAAAAAGTCTGGATATTTTAGATTCGAATACACCTCATTTCAAAACGGATGAGAGTATACATCGATCAGTAATCTGGCGACCCGGATTCCAATCTTCATCCGGCGTTCAGTTTTGCCCGGAGCTTTCCCAACAAAATTTCAGTTATCTGCGGCATAATTTTTTCAATGCTAACGTCCGTATTCGAAAATCGTATTTGGCTTTAAAGAGTCAGAAACATCAAAAGAAATAACATTATTATTTAACAGTAAAGCGGCGCATAAGGTTTTCTTTTAATTAATGAGACATGAAATTATAAAGGGAATTTAAATGGGGATAAACTTTCAAGGACATTCATATTTCATGCTCCGTGCTCTTAAACAGGAGATTTCGTATTAGGGGAGACGAGATTCTTAAACCGAATTTTTCGGTTACTTCCCACAGAAGAACTGTGGTGTGAACAAATTGCTTAACATCTGCCAAGAATGACGGAAAGAACGTGATGTGAAGGTTATGAAAAGAAATGGACGCTTTATTTATTACAGCTTGCAAAATCTGTAGCAAGTGTAATTTCCGTTTCACTTTTAAACAAGGGGAATCAAAATGTGAACAAAAGTCCATTATTTAAGTTTAAAATTGCGGCCTGAAATTTTTTTAGCTGTAATTCTTCGTATGGGTTGAGGCTGGAAAGCTGATGTGAAACATACATTTAAGCTTTAAAATATGATTTTCTTTTTTACTGGGGGAGTTCTTTATTTTAAGGCCTTGTTATATTTTTTTATAAAAATCTACATTAAGTTCAATATTTACAACCTTTAAAAACGGATTCTTCGTTTTATTCAAAATACTAATCTTCTGCTGTTTTAGATTATTGAATATTAAAAAATCGCTGAGCTGTGTCAGGTTATAGCATATTGGCGCATCATAGTTAGAGGCAATTAACCGTTCAGACGTCTGTCTGATTGTATTAAAATTTTGACTAATGTGGGAAGGTTTATAGAGATGCTGCTATCACCGCCGTACGCTGTGATATCTGGAGGATGGCGAAGACGTAGATAAATAGCTCCGTATGTCTATTCTTAACATAAGTATTGCTGACCAGTCTACATTATCTACTTAATCGTATCACTTAAATCCGCTTAGGCTAAAGTTAGAAGTATGAAAAATAATGTCCTTTTCAACCAATACCTATATTGATCTTGTATATACAGGGAATTTTTCTTTTTAGTATACATAGCCTATGTATACTTTTAAAAGAAACGCGTCAATTTCGCCTATTGTGTAGGCAACCAACTATACAGACAACTCAAGCATGCTGTGACCACAGCAATCAAATTAATTCAATGCTAAAAAATAAAATTACTTAATCTTTATTTAGTGTCAAACAATTGTTAGAAAATTTAAATCAGAGGGATGCGTAATAAATTCCCAGAAAATAAAAACTGAAAGTAATCACGTTTTAACCGAAGAAATGAAATGAAATATTTTATGCTACGTTGAATAATGATAATTAAAAAAAATTTGCCATCGCCGGGAATTGAACTCGGATCAACTGCTTGGAAGGCAGGTATGCTGACCATTACACCATTCTGCCGCTTATGTATGTGTTTTGTACAAAAGAAATATAATGTGCACGGACCTTACCGGAACATCATCCTGTTGATTTTTATTTAATAAATACGTCATCATCTGCGTCCTATATACCTACAAGCTGAAATACTTATTTAACATAAACACTGCATCCAACATAACCTTCATACTCAAATAATTCACAAGTATAGTGACGTTTGTTTCTGATTTTTAGTTGTCGGTATAGTTGGTTGCATACACAATAGGCGAAATTGACGCGTTTTTTTTTAAGTATACATAGCCTATGTATACTTTTAAATAGTACTTATGATACTGCATCGCCCGTTTCTTATCAACAGTGACTTTGCAATGTAGAAAAGTACTCTTTTCTGTATTTGCTCGTCATAAATTTCTGGAGTCATCATCTAAATGATGTTCAATATTTATCTGATATCATTTGCAGGGCTATTAAGCAATGTTTTGCCACAATTTCACAAAATCTTGTAATCACATCTGGATTTCGACTGATCGACGGACGCCTGTAGTGGAATCTTGAACATCCTCCTGTCCATCTTTAACACATATAAACTATTTAAACACACTAGTACGGCTTAAGGTCTTATTATCGCAAGAGCTTTAAACATTTCATAAGTATCTGTGCAAGTTTTACCTAATTCAAAACAAAATACAGGCGTTGTTCCATGGCGACTGGCAGATTAACAACGTACGCGTTAGCGTCCTGCAAAGGGAGAAGCAGCTGTTAGATTTTCGCTGCATCATCTTCCATTATTGATAAAAATATGAACATATGAGTTAAATGAGATTTAATTTCACATCAGATAACTACTGCAGCGTCAATATGGGAATTAAATTCCAACTTAACGATGGCTCATCCTTCATTCTTCACATCCAATGGATTCAAAAAAAGTGTACGAGGTGTGATAAAAAAATACGGTGAATGAATTTTATTACGAACGAAATAATAAGGTTACATCAAATTTAAAATAATCTCCTTCAAAGTACTCTCGTTGGCTAGCGATGCACGTATCCCAACGGTGATTCCATGTTTGGAAGCATTTTTGGAAGGCTTCTTTCGGAACGGCCTTCAGTTGCTCCGTCGTTGCCCTCTCAATGTCGGGAATGGTTTCAAAACGTTTTCCTTTTAGCATGGTTTTTATTTTTGGGACGAGCCAGAAGTCGCATGGTGCTAAATCCGGAGAATAAGGCGGATATGGACAGACAGGAACCTTTTTTTCGACCAAAACTCGCGGATCAGAAGCGAAGTGTGGCACGGCTCGTTTCGTAATGTAGGAGGAAGCCATTGGCCCATTTTGCTGGTTTCTTTCTCCGTACATAGTTTCGCAAACGTTGCAGTACGCCCTTGTAATATTCGGAGTTTACAGTTTTTCCCCTTGGAACGAACTCTAATAGCACTATGTCCTCACTATAAAAAAAACCATGAGCATGACTTTGGCGTTCGACTTTTACTGACGTGCTGTCTTAGGGCGAGGGGAGACACTCGTTTTCCATTGGGAACTCTGAATTTTCGTCTCAGGGTCATAGCCATACACCCAACTTTCATCTCCAGTTATAATTTTCGCCATGAAATCCGGATCTGCATCAAGACGATCCTTCAATTCTGTGCAAACTGACACACGATTTTCCTTCTGTTCGGCAGTCAAAAGTCTGGGAACAAATTTCGCACTCACTCGTCTCATTTGCAAATCATCGGTTAAAATGCTTTGCACGGATCCCTATGAGATGTTCAGTTCGTCGGTAAGCTTTCGAATAGTCAATCGACTGTTTGAACAAACCATTTTTGCCACTTTTTGCACATTTTCGTCTGTTTTTGAAGTCGGAGGACGTCCTCAACGTTTCTCGTCTTCAACCGACTCATTTCCGCTTTTAAATCGCTCATACCACTTGTAAACAGTCTTCAGAGTCATCACATTATCGCCATACACTGATTTTATCATTTCATGAGCTTGTTTGGCACTTTTTTGCAACTTAAAACAAAACTTAATGTTCACGCGTTGTTCAAAATCCATGATGCGCGACAGACACGGTAAACACGACCTCACTCTTTTGGCTCTGGAAGCCGCTTGACAAGGCACAACTTGTTCAAACTTGATACTGACTATCTCAAAGGATCAGGCTATCGGACTTATTACTTCAAATGGATGTTGCGTCAGCAGATGGTGCTATAAAAACTCATTCACCGTATTTTTTGATCATACGTCGTATAACCTATGTGTGTTAAATTACATTTACTTGTTGTGACAAATTAAAATGTTTTAGTCTAGAAATATTTGCAGCTCCCTCGTATTAGTGTTAAAAATATCATTACACTAATTTTACGATGTGGATTCTATAATGCAGAACATAATTATTTTTTAGCAGAGCATGTGTATACGAAACGCATGTTACTTTCGTGACAGAAAAAGGCAAATAGGAAACAGCTGTCGTAATTATAATGAATAAAGTGGTAGAAATAAGCACTGGAACAACAGAATTATGTAACAATTCATAATTCCACTGTGTCAAATTTGGTGTTTATATAGCGGCCAACAGCATTTGCATCTTAATTGTATTTGCAATGTGAAGGTGTGGTTGGTTCCGAAATTATACCATCAAATTTTTATTAACGATCCCAAAACATGACAGCGGCACAAAACACATTCGCAATCACAGAAATAACCGCACCGAATTACGTCAAAACTGACTCTGTCGCTTTAAATGTCGATAGCAGAATGAAACGGATAATGATTTTATTGAACTGAACAGTAAATTCTGGAATTTCATTTTAATGGAACTGTATTGAATTTCACTTAAATAAACGTAAATGCATATTTGCCCTCGGATTACGATGTTCTTTTTCAAAATTGGTAAAACTCTCTTCATTAAATGAAACCCTGACGTTCTTATTTCTTGCTATGCAAGAAAATGCAATTTACCTAATATGTTACCATTACAGAGAAGTTGAAGTATTGGAGTTATCATGAAAAAGTCATATTCGAAGTATTTTGGTTTTGCTATTAGTGTTTATTTGTATCTTTGTGTTTTACAAAACGTACCGATCTTCTCTCCTATGTCTGCGTTGCGCGTTGTAAAGTTGGACAGACGTAGAGGACTTACATCTTAACGTTAGCTCCGAACCACGGAAAGCATAACCACTTCTATTCCAGAGAAGATTTACTAAGCAGAATATCTCGCTGGTTTGCCAGTGCCGTACGAGGAACAAAAAATATTGTCACGGAGTGGTTTTTATTATATGTATACAATGTGAACATGTCTCATCAAAAACATTAATCAACCAGAGAATAAGATCTAAACATACATTATGAATGTACTGTGATTTCCAAAACTTATGTTATTACTTGGTATTTTTGTTTAGAACCCATGGAGTGATAAAATAGGTTATGTAAGAAAATACGTACGGAGAGGGAGTCAGGATGCTTTAAGCAGAGGAGCTGTGGACTTCTAGTTTTGGCTATTTATAACTGACCTATCTAGCCTGCCAAATTATATTTACGTTGAAGCTACTTCTTCTTCTCCTTCTTCTTCAGCTTCTTGTCGTTCACCACCTACTTCTTCACCTTCACCATCTTCCTCTTCTCTTTGCCTCTTGGCCTTGACCTTGGCCTTGGCCTTCGCCTTCGACTTCGCCTTGGACTTCGCCTTCGCCTTCGCTTTCGCCTTCGCCAAACGTTAATTGAAAATCGTTGCTGATGATTCGATCAGTAATAGCATGAGGGTTGCATCTGACCAAACATGACTGTCGTGGAAATTAAAAATGCCATTTCTTGTGAAACCAGCTTCATAAGTAAATAAGACATCACTGACCAAGTTTGCGTTTTCCGCAACTCTTGTCAGTGCCCATCGGAGAAGCACCAGACGAGCAGCATAACAGGCACTATGAGAGCCTGTGCCCTTTGAATATGGTATGAGTAAAATTGCTCCTCACGTAACATTCTCCAAATTAGGGAAGTATTAATATTCGTTTCGGCAGAAAGTCTTCTAGTATTGGTACGTGGATTTTCTTCAATCCTCCTTAAAATATTAAGTTCTGCTTTAGGAGTAGAAACTAATCTAGGCCATCATCACCACCGTTTCTTGATTTAAATGCACCAACTTCGGATAAACGTTGATGCAAATTTGTAAAAAAATTATCGCCCGGAAGTGCTCGGTTCGGAAATGCGTCGGAATACAACCGCCGCCGTGCCTTGTAAGAATTAGCACTGGCCTTACCATACATAAAATGCTTATCTGCTATTTCCGCGTGGCTATACATATTCCAACAATACCAATATTGACACTTAATAATAATAATAAATAGTCACATGATTAAATCCCAGTTATGGAGGCTATGTAACTTCATCTTGAATAAAATTGGAAAGTAGTGGTGAGAGTAGGGTTCACCGATAATAAAACAATCATCGTCATTATCATTGTGCGATTTAATAACGTGGCGCTAAATGCGGCATGACAAAAAAACCCGTCATATACAAACTAACAAAGCACGACTGTTTTTAGTAGATTATTGTAAATTTAAGGGGCTACTAAAGTGATTAAAAATAAGTGTTTCCTATTGTCACCGTATCTGCGTTTACAGGCAACCGTTCCACTTTCCGGTTTCCTTACTAGTAGACAATATATTTGAAATTAACATATGGTGAAAAAACTACCAAGAAAATTATAAGAACTTGTGGTAAAAAAAACTCTTAGAAACAGGACAAATATACGAGGGGGTATTGATATCTAGTTAGCGTGAAAAGTTTCTAGTATATAAAAGTGAATATGGTTGCCATGGTTACAACTACGATGTTTTATAAATAAGTTGTCAATGTTTGACATCTATAAGTTGAACGGTGAGCAATCTGTGAATTTTTTAAAACAGCATGGCTGTGGAAAATGTGGAATTTGAAAAAATTAAATTTCAGTCAGTTATTAAGTATTTATTTTTGAAAGTGTTATCGGGCAAACAAATTTTTGCTGATATGATAGAAACTTTAGGTGATCAGTGTCCTTCATACGCCAGTATTAAAAATTGGGTTGCGGAATATAAAAGGGGAAGATCAGATGTGAAAGATGAGCACTGCCCTGGAAAACGAATTTCTGTGACCACTCCGGAAAGCATTGATTTTGTCCATGATATGATTTAATCAAATCGACGTATTGGGATTAAGAATATTGCAGAAGCATTGCACATTTCCTATGAACGTGTGTGTCACATCATTCATCACGACTTGGATATGAAAAGGCTTTCGACCAAATGGACCCCAAGATGCTTTAACGTTGACCAGAAGCGCGTTCGATTGTCGAACGTCAAAGGAAATCTGCCGCCGTTTTACAGAAGGTTCCTCAATCTTTTTGGACTAGTTACTATGGACGAAACGTGAATCCATCACTATGACCCAGAGACTAAAGAGCGACCTAAACAGTAGAAGCATGTTGGTTCTCCACGATCCAAAAAAATTCGTGTTCAAAAATCGTCTGGCAAGATTCTTACTTCAGTTTTCTGGGAAAAGGATGGGATAGTTCTGATAGATTATTTGGAGCGGGGTAGAACTATCAGGGGAAGCATATTATACTGAGTTGCTAACTAAATTACAAAATATAATTGTGGAAAAACGGCGCCGAAAACTTGCCAGAGGTGTGTTCTTCTTACAAGACAACGCTCCTGCTCACAAGTCGCTGATTGTACTGCAAAAAATTGATGACATTGGTTTTGAATTGGTTGACCACCCGCCCTATTTTTCGGATTTAGCACCGTCAGACTACTATTTGTTCCCAAAACTCAGAAAATATTTGAAAGTTAAAAGATTTTCGACAAATGACGAAGCAATATGTGCCGTTGAGGAGTGGTTTGCAGACTAAGACAAAGATTGTTTTTTAAAAGGCTTAGAATTACTTTGTGAACGTTCTGCTAAATGTATAAGTATTGAAGAAGGTTATGTTGAATAAATAAAATTTTGTTTTGAAATATTATGGCGTTTCATATGGTAGGCTAAGTACTTATCAATACCCCCTTGTATATTAAAATGAATCTAGATTCGACATATTGTATGGAATTAAATTAGTGAAATTTGTTCACTTTATTACAAATTACTATACCTAAAGAATATAATAAACACAACCCGATTTCAAAATCTATCAGATTTGTTCACAACTAGAAGAATGCCAAAACCCTTTTACCAATTTACTTCATCGTTTATTATGCGTATTGTCTTTCATGTTGGCTACTGTGCGTTTTGCATCGTTCAGGTAGACGACCTTAAGTTCCATGGCGGGCAGCGAAACGAATATAATGGTTTGTACATTTTTGGGTGCCCGGTCGCTTTAGGGTGAAATGTAATAATTTTCTCAGCCTCTAGTCTTAGGGAGACAGTCATTTATATAAAAAATGAGCAAGGCAGTTCCCTTAACCTTAACCATACTTGAAATTGTATAAATATTTATGAAATTAAATACCTTTTAGGAATCCCATCGGCTCACAATAGTTTACATTTTAGGCGTTCAAACGTGTATTTTATGGCTATAATACCTGGGAGCTGGTAGTTTTCACATCTTTCGCGTAAATGGAATTCAATAAAGAAATGCCGCGAAAAGCAAGCAAAAAATTATGTCTGCAAATTTTTAGTTGTTATTTAATAATAATACCAATTTGACTGTGTTTTCTACTGCTGCATCTTAAATTAATCATAATATTACTACAGTGGTAGCCAAAACAAGCGCTTCTGTCTATGCATATCAACAATGGTTACATTTTTACCACGTCTTTAAAAACCTTGAATGTAAAGAACACCCATTTAACATGCACTGGTTGTGCTGTATGTCTTTTATTTTCCGAAAACTATTCTTTGTTTGCTGTATTTTAGATATGATAAATAAGACGTAGAACTGTAAACTATCATTTGTCGCCAATAAGAGGTATTCAACCATTTACAGCAATTGTACATGTTTCAAAATACAAGAAACATTATTTTAATTAAAACAATGTTTCACCCAATTTAACAAACGAAATAACAGAAAGTTCATTCATTTTGCCGTCACTCGACTATGTAAATGAGTATTAAATGCAAGCAGGAACAATAAATTCCCATTTCTTACAACAGCTTTCAGTTAGCCGACCGGATTTACCGTTACTTTACTTCATATTCCATGTAGAAACGTTTCCGTTCCGTTAATGTACAAATTCCTGTATTTCAGAAGATATCGCGCTTTGGATTTTCACAAACAAACCAGTATAAATAATGTAAAAGCAAGTTGCACCAACAGGAAAACGAAGCGGAAATTACGTTTGAAACCAAGAATAACAGTTTTCCATTGTGTTTGTACTCGTTTCCAGCAGATACCTACTGCTATGTTCTCAAAGGAACAATTTCATTTGCGTGTTTCTTGTTTTTATAATTTTTATTAGCAATGCAATCAATCCTGCTATGGAATTCAATTCAATACTATAAAATAAAAATTTTAATTTGAAATCTTGCGTAATTATTAGCTCCTCAACATTAAAATAAGCACCGACTTAGCGCAACAAGTAATAAATAACAAATTCTTTAAGCAAAGCGCCGTCACTTTTAATCTTGCAGTAAGTTTTAAAATTATATCTTAGCTGCAAATTCAGCAGTGATTAAAAACAAAGGAACATTTTTACTACTTTTATTCGCAATTCTATTTCTGCACATCAAGCGCCTTTCTTGTTCCATAAAATACTTCATTAGCCGTCATAAAATATCTGTTGATTCACATTAACTTGGCTATTTGATCAATAAGTTTTATATCTCTATTTCGGTTCTCAAATGTTGGGTAGTTTTTGATTCGTAGCACTAAATTACATTATTTTTGAGTGTCTCACTTATTGTCTTACAGAAAATTGTTAAATATTCTAGAAACTCTAAAAATTGATTTTACAACTTCTTGGTATGTGTGTGTACGTGCTTTTGCATATGTGTAATAGTCGATCTATTTAATACTAATGGTGAGGCTCTACACCCCATGAAAGAGTTTGGCCTGCAAGGCCGAAACTCCCATATCCACGCTCTCACATCCGGTTGTCGCGTGCTAAAATGATGTCAAGTGGTGATGCGGTGGGGCATCGCGCATTAGACATCCGCATTATTACCCCTTGATCATTCGAACGCAGATACACAATTATTTAAATCGACTGGGTAAGTTGCCCGCCAAACATCGAAACGGGGATTTGAACTACCGTGCTTCAACACCGGAGCCCAGTGTCTAACCACTAGACCATGCTGGCGCAACATCGATTTATTTGCTGAAAAATTCATAGGGCAAAATGCTAACGAAAATTACGTTTGTTATTTGATATCATATTTTCTGAACTGTGAATTTTTAGCATCCTTGCAAATGGTTTCGTAGGGCTTTCGAATTTAATTGCTTTTCTTTCAGCCTTCTAGGCTAAAGATAAAAACCTCTACCAGTTTACCTGCTGTTTATTCAAAATCCAGGCCAAGTAAAGATCAACAAATTTACGTTAAAGAAGAGCTGTTCAGATAATTTTAATATATCCTGAAACAGCTAAGGCAATTATGAAAATGGCGCGTTGTCATAAATTTATTGAAAATATTCATAGGGTAACTGAAAAATTCGGCAGAACTTTAGGAGCGTATTTTACTTTTTAAATTATTGAGAAGAATTCGGATAAACATTGTCTAAAAATGATTTCTTAAGAAGTTTTAAAAATGAGATTAAATATTTCTTAGTGGTAGTATGTCGTGGTTATTTGTTGAAATAATAAGTGACATGAGTTTCAACACATTTGCTTCTATTTTTGTAAATCATTATATCCGTCTTACTTATGGACGAGCGAACAGAAACTCCAAAGAAGCTGTCCGACATTCTCGCTAAGCGTATCCAGTACGACACTGTCTATCTATAGGTACCTTTGTGGTCATCCATCATTTTCTTGGAGAGACGTGATTCTAATTTTCTGCAGGTTGTAGTGTCAACCAAACTGTCCGCAGTATAGCTGTAGAACAAGATGTTCTTCAGATAGTTAAGGCTGGACCTAGTAGTAGTAGTAGTAGTACAAAACAGACTGTTATTGATTTTGGTGTTCCACATCAAAATTCTTATTCATATTTATGATTCATGCATGATGGAGCCCCTGCACCTGTATTTCTAAGCACCATTTATTTTAATATTTGGATTGGAAGAGCATGACCGACAGCATAGCCGTAACGCTTCTATTTCTTAAAAAAAATATTGTTTATCTAAATACAATGGAAAATGCACAAGTTCTCCGAAATAGCATTGTGCATGGTGTAGGAGCAGCTTGATGTATTAATCATTTTATATTTTGTTTGGCCTGCATTTGTCAATTAAACTTTTGTTAAACGATATGGTTAAAACACCAGCTAGATTTTCTAATAAATTCTGTCATGTTTTGTAACCACTTGTATTTAACCTTGGTGCGTCGTTCGGGTCCTTTTCGACCCAGTTGTTGCTTTATTTATCGCCTAAACTTTTATTACTTGTTCTAGATATTTGAGCTCTTAGGACTTTAGTTGTAATTAATATAGCTTCAAGATTTTGTAATTAACGGAAAAATATTTGTTTCAGTTTTTTAGTAGTTTAAATTTACACACATAGGTTGTTTGGGTCACTTTTGTCCTCTCCTCTTTAAAACCCGGAACAAGCTGAAATTCGCACAATTCCGTACAGGGTGGTGTGAGTAATGGCAACAGGTTGAGACCTGCATGTAAACCTCTTCAGTATATCTTATCCCACAGTGCTTGTATATCGTTCAGTGAGTGTTGAATCTTAGTTCTGTGTACGTCTTGTGCGGAGTAACTTTTTTTATTATGACTTCAAAACAATCAAAATATGTACCTTCTTTGACACAGAAGCAATTGATGATTCAGACGAAGAAATATTTGATTTGCAAGATTCCTCTGATGGATGGGATCCATCTAACGAAGAGGTGTGCTCTGAAATTGAAGATCATATTTCTGTTTGTTCGGAAAGTGACTCAGAAGAGGAAGAACCAAAAATTTCAAATATCACATCCGAAACTGTGTTATCGGAAAACAAGCAAATTGAATGGTCTTCTGAACCTCCTATACGTCAAGGGAGACTTGCTGCACACAACGTTCTTAAAATGACACCTGGACTTACTAGGTACACCACTTCGAGGGTGGAAGACGAGCTATCTGATTTTATGCTTTTCTTTCCACCATCAATTGATAAACAAATTTTAGAAAATTCAAACGTGGAAGGTCGTCGAGTGTATGACATAAATTGGAAAGATTTGGATGCGCAAGATTTATATTCCTATATTGGTTTATTGATTTTAGCAGGGGTTTTCAAATCTCGCAACGAATCGACAGAAAGCTTATGGGATGCCGAAAAAGGTAGGAGTATATTTCGTGCAACAATGTCTTTAGAGAATTTCAAACGAATTTCTAGAGTAATAAGATTTGAGAATAAACAAACACGAACTGAAAGAAGAACCCGGGATAAATTTGCGACTATTAGGGAGCTTTGGGACAAATGGGTGGAAATTTTACCAAAATTGTTCAGTCCAGATGCAAATGTAACCGTTGATGAACAATTGGTTGGGTTCAGAGGCAGGTGCCCTTTTAGGCAATACATGCCCAATAAGCCTGCTCGATATGGAATTAAATTTAGGGTATTATGCGACAATAACACAGCGTACGTATGGAACATCCAGCCGTACCTTGGAAAACTTCCTGGAGGAGTCAGAGAACAAAATCAGGGTATGCGGGTTGTTTTGGACTTATCTTACGGATTGAAAGGCCACAATATTACATTCGATAATTTTTTTCATCATATGAACTAGGCCAGATTCTACTCAAACGAAAAATCACAATGACTGGTACAATGAAAAGAAACAAGTCTTGTATTCCACCAGAACTATTACAAATGAAAAATGTACCAAAAATGTCTTCAAAGTTTGCATTTACTTCTGATACTTGCTTGGTCTCATACCTTCCCGAAAAATCGAACAAATGTGTTATATTGCAAAGTACATTACATTCGGAAAAAGCAGTATCAAACCAAACAAGTAAAAAGCCTGTAATTATACTAGATTACAATAAAACAAAAGGAGCAGTCGACACCTTGGATAAAGCAGTTATGTGTTATACAGCAAAGAGGAAAACAAACCGCTGGCCACTTATCGTCTTCTATAATATAATTGACATTAGTTCTTACAATGCCTACGTTTTATCATTGAAAGTAATATATATAATATTATATATTATATATAATAGTTGGGGTTCAAAAGATCGTCGAAAACGACGACGTTTTTTAGAAAATTTGGGCATGTCGCTGGTAAAACCACAGATTGAAAGAAGAAAGTACCTTCCTAGAACAAAAGCCGCAAGGGACGTTGTTGAAAAAGTAAAATCTGCTACAGCAAATGCTCAAGATAAAGTAGCTTCAACATCAACTGAATCTAGAAAGAGGGGCAGATGCTATATGTGTAAAAAAACAGACAATAAGTGCTCTAGTTTGTGCTGCAAGTATGGAAGTATGGAAACTATTGTTGTAAGAAACATTTAGAGCAATTAATATGCACACAGTGTTATAAATAGATAAAATGATTTTTTTGCTTTTATAAACTTACTTTTTCTTCTGTCAATTATAAATTTCATTTAAGTGTTCTTTTCTTTGCTAAATATTCATTTTTACATTCCGCATTGTCTATTTTGCGTATACGTTTATTCTTAGTTCTTGCCTTTATTTTGAAAAGTATTGTTCAATTTCCTTTTACGAAATAAATGGTTGCTCTTTGTACACTATAGAATGTTTACTTTAATACAAAAAAGAAGCTAGGTGATATTAACCAGTCATTTTCACGTAATCGGTCGTTTTGGACCCGGACACCTTATGTGTGTAGACAAAACGAACGACGCACCAAGGTTAACTGTTTTTCTAAAAGCGAAGGAACAAATTCTAGCCTGTCAACTAAATTCTATATATGGTTATTACCGTACTTTCCAGGAATCGAGAGTCGTCGCATGTGGGATTTAGCATATGTAATTTAGGGTAGGCAGTAAATCGGAGCATGGCTTCTCACACGGGTTTAGAGTTCTCGCGTTAGGTATAATTGAATAACAGTATGTGTATGTTGCTTAGTAGTTAAATGCACTGAAGTGGCCTATACCTAAGCGTTTGCTACCTATAAGGTGGTGTAGATGAGCACTTAGTATGTGCTGTGGAAGTTACTGTAAGAAGCTGTAAATAATGCTTTTGCGTTTGATGATGTAGTACTGTTAGCAATTGTAATTGCAGTGTTACGATGGTTGGGGGCTTGCGAGCTTGCCAAGATGTCTGGAACTTGATCACCCACTCAAGGTTCCGTATAAAGCTGCTGAATGCTTGACGGGTCGGTGGCTCGACGTGGTTATTCGAATTAACTTCTCTACAATGCAATTTGTAGAGTGGCTTGTAGGGAGCCTTACCTTGAGAGGTACGTACGTCAACTTGCATAGGAAGACCAATTGCCCAGTAATACACTTCAGTACCCGTTACAAGTTAGGCACACCGGACAATTTCTATTGAATATGGTCCTGTTAAGGTCACCCTACTCTGAACAAAAGCTACTGAAGATGGTCACGCCGCGTTGCCAAATGTAATCTACTAGATGCTACGTTGGACACTACAAGGGATCACCTAACCCCCTGCACCGCTTAAGTGACTGAAGGTGTATGGTCCCGAACTCCTAAGAATTTTGCCTAGATGGGTACACACAACCGATTTTGGGACCCTAGCGCTTTCGTTATTTATTACTGTCAGTTTGAAGAAATTTCCACAGTCCAGCCCGACGGAAAAAGGCATTCCCAACAATGATTTTTAAGTGCTTAAAAATCCCGTTATTTTTCAGCATGTTAGGCAATCAGTTATAATTTATAAGACACATTATCACAATTCAAACTAACCAAATAGCTGTTATTTTAAGATTTTTGTGAACAGTTTATGGTCAACTAAAGCATTTGCAAATTTAAATAGTTTTCTATTAAAAATGTCGAAATCCAGCTAGTTGAAACTTCATTGCGGAAACTGCATTTGCATATTACTTTTTCAAAGTGTATACAATGAAGTCAATACGATCGTAAATATGCTGGTATGTGAAGTTTGAAAAGAAACTGTTGTGAACGCATTGTTCAAACTCTCAAATAACAAGGAAAACAAACGAAATAATAACAACTGCCCGTGAGCCGCTAAAACAACTTTTGCCTGTTAAATGTCAAATACCACAAGCGAAAACCGATTGCGCCAGCGGCAACTAAAATATGTTGAATATAAAGTTACTACACGCACTCAGTTAAATGAAATTGAACGGGCAACTGCTTGTGCCCTTCTTTCTCGAATACCCGCTATTAACTTGATCTTGAACTGTAACGAAGCGTTACTAATTCTGTATTATTATTTTGAGATTTAGGACTCCGTTTAATTTGTTTACATGCCGTTTACTATTTAGAAGTTTATTAGTTTGATTTTTGGGTAATATTATTGTGTAGCGACCGATGTCTTTCCGTATGCACCCCGTATTATTTTAATTTTTGAAGTGTTTACCGATTTATGTAAATATTATTATGTACCGTATAGCAACATCTAGAATTCCTAGTTTGTTTTGTTATTAATATCTGAGACCGTTTTATTTAGATACCGTTATGAGAGGAATGTTTAATTACCAGTTACGTGTATATTTGAACAATTAGCATTTATATTTATATCCGAACATTGTAAATTCGTTTATTCGAATTGCCTTTACGCGTGGAGATCAGATAACCGCATCTACAACGTAAAGTTAGTGCGGTAGCCACGTATTCCCTACTCTCAGCTGGAATGCGCGAATTAAACCAAATATTGTAGCAATAGTTACCGGGCGGGTATAAATACGAGCTCTCGAGCACTAACAGGTCTCTCTTCCCTCCGGTCCAGTTGGAGAAGGTCCATCAGCTCCAGCCAACCAGCGAAGAAGAAGACCACGTACATCCTAACCCCGAGGCACTGTTTGGGTAAGGAATTGTTTTATTTCGGCATTGTTGTTAATATTCATTCGTATTGTATACCGTTCTCTCTCTATATTCCATCAATCAACCCCGCATCTTTTCCCTTACGGCTGCGTTTGTCCTGACGTAAGGTCCTTACGGAATTCACCGTCGCTGCGACCATCCTGTGGTGGTGTTTTTCCGATCCCCTTTCTCTGTCTCCCCCTTACGGCTGCGTTTGTCCTGACGTAAGGTTCCGGAAAATACCGTCGCTGGGTCTGTCCTGATGTCTTCCACCATATTTTCTCGTCTTGCTAAAGAGAGAGAACCGTCAGAGTCCGTTCATATCGGGGTTTGTACCCACCAGGTGCCAAAATATCCGATTTCCTGCTCCATATACCATATTGATACCGCAGTTTGCTATCGTAGTTACTACTGTATCTGCTACCGTATTTTGCTACTGTATTGCTACTGGATTTTGCTACTGTATTGCTACCGTATATTGCTACCGTAGTTGTTACTGTATTTGCTACCGTATTGCTACCGTATCTGCTTCTGTTTTGCTACCGTTTTGCTACTGTATCTGCTACCGTATTTGCTACTGTTTATTTTGCTACTGTATTGCTACTGTATTGTGCATGTGAAATTCTGTATGCTTAACGCTAAAATATATGTATCAAGCCTTCATGTTTTGATCATTTCTAAACCGAGCACAGTTAGATATCTAGGACCGCTTCCGAGACTGCAGTTAAGTAACATCAGTCCCCTGGAAACCGACGTCTTCAACTGTAGCTACCTAGGACTTCGTTATCCCTCCCAGGACAACTAAGCCGCGATGGAGAGTAAACTTCGTAACAAAATCTGGCGCCCGAGATAACCCAAGCAATAGCACGTACTAAGCAGACGTGCAGACGTGACCCGCAGAGTTAAGCAAAGAAAAGAGCGTCACAGAACATTTAAACGAATGATACTATTACTGAGTATTTAATGAACATTTCAGTTACTATTATTTATTGTTTGAAGTATATGTTGAAAGCTCGGTAGTCAATGATATTAAATGCTACACGTTTTTAATTTCAAACACTATTTTGTAAACAGATTTTGGAATCAAACTATCTTTATTGTTCTTTGTGGATTTTACCAATACCAAATGGTAATGCAGTGATTACAGCATAAATGGTACATTCCCGTTATATTAGCGTACATACGTACTCCTAGAACAATCAATCACAGCCCTATGTCCATAGGTGGTTCTTGGTTGATTCTACAATCTACAGTCGTCATATATTTCATGTCGTGCCCATCTAATTCTGGCTGTCTTTATTGCTGATAATATGTTTCCCCCTTCCAGCACATGAAAGTCAAAAAGCGAAAGAATCACTTCGCCTTGCCTTTTCTATATTTTTTTAATGTATCTACAGGTTAGTTGAATACGTAGGAATAAACAGGTATCTCAGCCATACTTAAACCAGATATAAATATTCTGACAGATATTTCCTGTTGCTCCTGATATAAATGTCTGAATTCTAAATTCCCAGGTATAAAAATTAATGGCGTAAGAATAGATATGATCAGATATGCTGACGATATGCCATTGTCGCTGAAAATAGGGAAAATTTGGAAAGAACAATAAACGAAGTGGCCGCGGTAATGGAAAAGGAATATCAAATGAAAATTAATAAAAAAAGTCAAAAATTATAGCGTGTAGGAGAAATTAAGTAAGAAATGTAAAAATAGAAGTAGAAAGCGTGGAAATCAAACAGATCCAGGAATTCCCATACTTAGGCAGTTTAATAATCTGATGAAATAGTGAAAAGGTAGTTGAAACTAGAATTGCTATAGTTAAGAAAGTATTTGCCGCAAAGAGAAATCTGATAACGTCCAATACAATCTTAGCAACAACAAGAAAGCTTTTTTTGAAAATAAACAGTACACTATAGTCCGGATCAGAGACACTAGGGAAATCTAAGTAGGAGAAGATTAGAAGCCTTCGAACAAAGCTGCTTCAGAAGAAATTTAAAAAAGAGTTAGATGGACACAATAACCAATGGAGAACTTCTAAGAAGAGTGTCGTAAGAAAATCAACTATGGAGAAATAATCAGAAGCAAAGAATGAATTTCATACAGCATACCATAAGACAAAATGGCTTGCTATGTACTGTGATAGAAGGTACAATAGAGAAAAAAATTATGAAGAAGGCCACGTTTACAATATATGAAACAGATAATGGATGTTACCAACACCTACAAATAATAAAATGTAGCAGTAAACAGAAATAGGCGGCTGCGACAGACTTGCGTTAGGGCTGCATACCATAGGATGAAAAAGTACTTCACAGTTCATATATCACATTTTTTATCCTTTACTCTAAATACATGTAAAAACAGCGTCATCAGGTCACAAAATATACAGGTCTCCTTTTACAATTGGTTCCTTCAGAAAGGTTGCTGTTTGTTGCTTGATTGTAGGCATTAAGTGCTGTTAAATAGCTTAAAATAGCAGTTACATTAACCGTTTTAAGCAAGTAGGCATAGAAATTAAGATAGTGCTAGAGGACCTGCCCGTTTTCCCTCGTAAGGCAAATCCAAATCATACAAACACACCTCCTTTGAAGATGGCCTACATGCACTTCCTGCACTTCGGAGTGTACATTAAACGGTACCTTTTTATGTGTCTGTATAATAATACAGACGCACACAAAGAGCATATTATGAGAGACGGTCACCACTTTTTCTTAGAGTATAGATCCTCAAAGAGCGAGAGAAGAATGACATATGAACTTCTTCCAAGTTATATGTTATGGATTGGTTGACTTTCGTAGGAAAAATCAGTGTTAATCCTTTCATGTTATTCTAGAAATATATTGGCTGATTCTAAACCCAATCAATGTTGAATGTTTCCGAGTAAAATTAACCTTCAAATTTATTCATCACCTTACATGCAACTGACAATAGTATAAAAATTGGCACGGTGTGTGGAAATTTAGTTTTTACTCACACACATTTCTGTAAATTAAAAAACAATGTCTAGGGGTTATTAACAAATCAATAAGTGAACACCAGCTACCTTCTCTGAAACCTATAACTACCTAATAAATAATCTAAAATTATGGGAACGTTTAGAAACATGGGTGATTAACCGTACTACGTACAAGAAAAGATGAAACAACGAATAGCACAAAATGGAAGTAGTATTTATAGTGTTATAATAACTTACAAAATATTGCATTTCAATGTGTAAACAATCTGTATTTTATTGTTTCTGTTAAAGCACGAAGAATATTCTGGTATTTCATTACCAAATGGCCCGCTTCGATCGATTTGAATATGCAATGCAGGAATAAAATGACGACACGTAATGAAATCTCGCTTAGTGCGAACCCCGTGGCTACAAGAAGTTATCAGTAAAAAACGAAATATAATTTACAGAAGAATCAACTAGTGCTGTGCAAACGCGAACTGTTTCTGATAAAGTTGATACTTCCTACAGAATTGTGGACGTGTGCTGTATAGCTGTACAATTAATTTTACATAATAATGCTTAGATACTCTACATTAAGGCTTTTGTAGAAACTGAATGTAATTGATTTAAATGATCTTTAATTTAATTCTCTAGATCAACACAATATTCATTGTTAAAAATACAGTTATCGGATCCATTTCGCAAGCTGTTCCAGGATTTCAATCTTAGATTGGGACACTTGCGGGGTTTCATCATCTTGTTCTTCCCCTATTTCTAAGCAATGATTTGCGTCTGCAATCAACCGCTATAGATAGTTTTTAAAATAATCGAGATAGATGCCAGAAACCTTTAATGTACACCACAGGAGTTTCATCATTTAGATCATCTAAGACGGCATGGGTAAACCATGGATCGTGTGTTCCTTGCACAGACAAAACCTTAGTTACATCAGGAGTTGCACCACCGTACAATATTGTTGTTCTGCGCGTATGTTGATCCACAAACTCTTTGTTAAATCTGCAAATTAGACAAACGCAGAAGTACATTTAACGTTGGTTTGTACAATATTAATAGATAAAACAAATAACAAATATTATAAACCAGAACGTAAGTTGAAAATATCTACATAAATAGTATGCATCTAAAAATTGATCTGAAACACAAAAAGGTAGAAACAACAAAATGTTGAGAATACCGAACAAAATGGCTGTCTCTAATACCACTAAAAAAATGTACAAAAATTTTAAAGAAACGATGAATAGAGATAGGAGAAGCATTTAAAAAATAAGCAGAGTTTGGACCTGGAAGGTGAACACAGAACCAGATTCACATGTTGCGAGCATTCATAAATCAAACGTTAGAAAAAGGTAAAAGTATATTGTTAGTCTTCCTAGTTTTATCTGCAGTTTATGCCAATGTGCCCAAAGAAGAAATATATAAATCGTTAGAAGCACTGAATATAAACCCAATACTAGGAAGAGTATCCAAAACTGTAGACAGCAATATAAATGGCTTTGTCACAATCAGTTATGAAAGATGAGAAAAAGTCGTTAAAAAGAGGACAGTGTAAGTCCATTCTTGCTTGTAGTATCATTGCTCAAATAGCAAAGAAGAACAAAACAGAAAGAAGCTCTCCATCCAAGGATACTTCAATCCCAGTCCAGTTAAAATTTTTCAATTGTTATACGTAGACGACATAGTTTTCATAGCTACCACTAAAACATAGGTACAAAGAAAAATTAACATTTGAAAAAATAGCCTAGAAGAAAGAAGGGTGGAAATAAATGCAACGAAAAATACGAAACCTGTACAAAGGGATTTCTAAAGAAGACCGCAGAGAAAACTAAAATATGCCCTATAACCAACAAACGTATAAGTAAAGAATTCGAAGGAATACCGTTAGGGAGTGAAATAGAAAAGAAATATTTAATCTGGCATAAATACCTTATTTGACATAAAGCGAATTGGTAGAATGAATTACTGTCGGACGAAGGATAATAATTAATAGTACTTAGGAGGGAAAAAGCAATGAACGAATTAAGGAATTTGGATAGAAACATAGAAAGTCATGAAAGATAGCTAGGTAACCCCAATTACTAGCCAACGCTTCCAAGGCAAAATGGGTACATGATAAATAAGAAGAAGAAGGTTTGGACAGTAGCTAAGTGACAAAATGAACTGATAATTATTTGAAGATTAGTAACCAAAGGGTACTCACATCTACAAATAATGTAAACGTTTTTCTCAAATACAGTATGTCTTTTTTGGTTAATTGACTGAGACTCAATGGGATATTCGAAAACTCCTTATGTATGAGATCGTGCCAAAGCATTTAGTATTTTACAAAGCTTTAAAGTTAGGTAGTGGAACACAAATTACCTAGGACCATAGTTGTCAATGCAAGCTCGCTGCAATCTTCGTTCAGCAGTCGCTAAATTTCCAAAATTACTCTTACTTGTAATTTGAATATTTCCAAAGAAGGCGCATACCAAGTAAAACCATTCATGTTCTGCATTAAAAAAAACATTACCAAATATGGACATGTTTTCCAATATCTTTACCTTACCGGTCTCTACATCGCAACGGGATTTACTGTCATCAGATACAATGGATATCATTTGGACCAATCGCTCCAATGGAGAACCTGTTGTATTTGTCATCAAATAGTGGCACACCTGTGCGGTTTTATAAACAGGCCATACTTGAGCATTAAATTCGTTAAGAATGAATTGTGCCACACGAAAAAATGGATTATTTCCAGGACAGATAAGCGTCCTAGAAAATCAGGCGTTGTGAAGCACTCCAGATAAAGCAGGATATATGAAAGCTCTAGTTGTCTAAGGTATACACATATAAAATGTAATAGATCATGTATATGTGTACGTATCTTAGGGAACTAATTTGTGTAAATCAATTACTGTCATCAAAGACTGTAAACCAAAAATAAGCGCTGTTCTTGAAAGGGCCGTACAAATATTTGGTACTATGTGGCGAATAAACGCTCTCAATTGTTTTTTTATTTTGTTTGATATTCTTACACAATGGTTGAGATAGTCTGGAATGTTCTTTTGGATGGTAAGTTAAATTATGTAGTAGACCTTAAAAATTCTTATAAGATTGAAGATTTGAAGCTGTTATACATCCAACGTTACTGTTGATCAAATTGTTAATTTTCCTGAGTAGTTTCTGCATCATTCTCTATAATAAATTGGCTGCCAACGAAATTGTATGAAAGATACGCATTTAATTTAATTGTCTACTGCGTAAATTATTTTGTATGTGGTGAGTCTGCAGGAGTAGCAAGCAGCTTCAGAGTTTATGGTTTATGGATATTTATTGCCAATTCACAAGTCTTTCGCTGCATTATTATAGATTTACATTTCTATGGAATTTTCAATAAGAGATATTTGATCATTTCAAATTATTATGATTAGCAAAAATAACTAACGTTTTTTGGGTTCCCTATTAGTAGATATAAAATTAAGTTACGTATACTTACGGAGCCAATGCATAGAGTTTAGCTTTCCCTTCATCAGTTACCTGTAAACGTGAAACTTCGGCAATTCCCGATTTTATTAGATCCAAACATTGGGGATTGATTTGTTTCATAGATCTATGCAACACCTCATAGTATGCTACAAAAATTTAAGTATGGTAAGTGCCAAACGAAAGGGTGGTGAATATTTATGCATCGAAGGAAGAGGCAGGTACAAATGCAAAAGAACAGTACTAAGAGGATTTAGAAAAGGTATACATGCGAGAGGTAAATTAGTGACAAGGTTGTGCAAAGAGAAAGACAAGTATTAAGGTACAGTAAATACACAGTCAGCGATGAAAGCGGAATATTCCGTTATGAAAAAAAAATATAATAAATGGTACGTATTACGAATACCAAGGCGTACATAATGGAACCTGACTGTTTGATGCTGGATGTTAAGGTTGGGAGATCCTACAGCCGACGCAAGTCAGACACGATACATTACACAGTGTGGCAATAAAAGATAGTTTGAAAAGTATCGCCAACAGCTTACAATTTACAACGAACAGAAGAACCAAATGAAGCAAAACAATTGTTTATTGGGACAATATTGTATTGAGGCACAGATAAAAAAGTCGAAATCCGGAATAAAAATCAGAGAAACAAGGGTGGAGGAACTACACAACTATAGGAACGAAAAGAACGCATGTAAAGGAACATCTAAAGAAAAGATGGGAAAATACAATACAAATCAAGCCAGAACGAGGCCCAAGATAACAACAAAAAAGAAACAAATAAGGCATCGAGAGACAAGAGTGGGGAAGAAGAACACGAATGACTACTATAATAAAACGGCATCCAACATATGATAGAAGCTGTACAAAAAAATAATCGTTTAGTAAACTATAGCATTATAGCAGATATGATCATATATAACAGAGAAGAATTATTAAAATACTGTATCTACAAGTCAAAAATAAGGCCGAGGGAAGAAATTGGAATGAAAGGAAACAATAACACATCTAATCCACAAGAGAAGAAGCCTAAATCACAGAAGAATGGCCCTACCAAAGCCGGTATATAACGTTTTACCAGCAACAACAGAAACAAGTTACATAGAAAGATTGAAAATAAAATCAGTAAATAGTTATCAAAGCTGTTTTCGAAGAATGGTTAACCAGATATTTGGTTGAGGGATGCACTTTAATTACGCCCGTGTAAGGTTGCTATATGTATTAAAAAAGCTAGAACTAAAAAAAATGGGAAAGCTCATTATAATGATTAGAAAGAAATATATAGAAGAGAAATGATAAAAGTACCATTATAAAGACTCTAACATAAAAAGGGTTTGGTATGGAGATCCTTCATCCGCACTTCTGTTCAGTTGTGTATTAGATAAAATATATGAACATATGGAAAGATCAATAATTCCGGACAATGTTATCATATAAAATAAGTACTAATGTTAAACCTTCGCCAATGACATGACGTTGTAGGTAAAAAGATATGAAGAATTGAAAACTACCTGACAAAACTAAAAGAAGTTGTCCGAGAGGTAGGACTGGCTAGAAATGGGGAGAAGGCAACCTGAGATGATAAGAGCTCATACATAACAGGTATTTAGAAAAACGGCAGACACAAGCAGAAATTAGGAATTCGTTATAATTCAATCATTTTGGAACGGTAATAGCTATATTCCAGAAAGTTCCGAGGAAGTATCAGCGAAGATAATGAAGTGTACATGTGCATGTATGAGTTAAACGAACTGCTAATCAGCATTACATTTTTAAAAGCAGTAAAGTTATGTATGTACTTATACAGACAGAAAAGTGTTAAAAAAATAATAGAAGGAAAGAAAGTGGGTGACACCTTGAAAAGCAGACTAAATAATGAAGTACTGGCAAAAATGCAGGCGAAGGTTGTAATGGTTGAGGCACGAAGCAAAATTCCCTATGGAAGAATCCTAAGAGAAGTTTTCGATAGCATGAGGGACATTGAGGAACGGAAGATCGAGAAGAAGTTAGTAAGAATACATGCAAGAAGAGCTACGAAAACTGAATATTAGGAATTGGAAAAGAAGATTGAAAAGAACCAGCAGAGGATAGTCAACCAAGACCTGCAACACTCGTAGCAGTACTATAATATAAATAAATATATTAATGATATTATAGAATTGGAAACACAATACCTTTATTAAATGTATCCGATTTTGTGACCCCACCACAAGCATATGCCATGTCTATTATGTGAGGATATTTCAGACGACCCCATACCGCTAATGCCCCTGCATAAGAACCACCGATGACTAGAACCTAGTTGGTAACAAAACATTTTAGACTCGTGATTAATATTGGGGTTGTATAATTTAGTATAATCAGTAAACATATTTGAAGCATCAATTTTCTGCAAATGAGCAATCGTTATTTTAGTTACGATTTTTCCTATTGTGTATACTTATATCCAAATCCAAGGATTTACTGCGGAATTACATAATAGATTTGCTTATACATACTTGACTTTCCTTAAGTCCATCAACAGTATCTTTTATATGGGTGATCGAATATGCCAAATCAGCCAACGAATAGTCTGGTGTAATGTATCGCAAATTCTCTACTGACACTGGTCTGTGGACACACGTCCAATTATAGTATTTATTGTAGCACAAACAAAAATCACACTGGATGTATATTTTGGTTTAAGGTAGATTGAGGTAAACAGAACCTAATTTAGATAACAGTTTCATACGACAGGAGTTTGTTGCATAAAAAAAAAACATTTTTAATCCGAATGATATTGTTTGAGAACTGAATCTGCTTAAGGAATTTACGTTGCTATCACGACGGTAGAGGTACATTTTATTCAATTATCTCTTGTATAGGGGTTCTTAGACAATTTTAGTTGCGTTGGTCATTAAATATGAATTATGTCTAATTCACGAATTGGAATTATATTAGGGTAAAGTCTTCTAAGAGAGTATATAGATAAAAACCAGATAGAATCCAGATGATCTAAATCAAGATCGAAGATACACACCTAAAGCAAGCCGAGGTACAGTTCCTATACCCTTAAAATGCATTTACGTTCTTTACAGACCATTTCATATTTTGTAATTTATACACATTTCTTCTATCTATATGTCCTATAATTTATTGGTACTATTCTATATGCAAATTTCTAAACACCTTAAGGCTGTGTTTACTTTATATTACTGTTGAGATTCCAGAAATAGACGATTTACCATTATATGTTCTTGACAAAAGAGTTTGATGTAAAAATCATCCAGATCTAAATACTAGGTCAATATGGTATGCTACCCGATACTTCATATTACCTTTAGGCACTGACATCTAGAGAAGCTTATTTTTCAAAAACGAAACCATCAAGTGGACTTCTCAAATAGTGGTTGAAGAAGCAAGTATTCTGTGAAATTTAGTAGTCACGATTCTCATTGTATGGAAAATTTATATAGCACTGGAAAGAGAGCTTGTAAAAGCAAGTTTAGGAAGTAGACCATATTGTTTTGGAAAAAAGTTTAGATGTATTATCTACTAATAGAGCTTCATCAGACATGGCTTCAGCAGTTTAAGATGCACATAATAGAATGATATAATCAATTATTATTTTTCCCACAGGGTATATAGCTCAAAATAGGGCCATACTTCCCAGCTGCTTCACAGAAATACATGCAGCAAGCTATATTCGAGGAATGCCGGGAATACAAATCCAAATTACGGTTCAGTTTATTGTAACATGGAAGCGCGCATAATAATCAAATTCCTTAAAAATGCAGGCGTAAATTCGTCTGAAATTTTTACAAGCTACCAGCATTACACAGATACCAGTGTCTCTTTAGAAGTCCGGTGTTTCACTGGTCGAAAACTTTTCGAGACGAGAAAACTCCTATAGAAAATGAGCCTAAATTACGACGAGCTGTTAACCTGGGTTACTTGTGAAAATAAAGAGTATGATAATGCCCTTACTCAGCAGGACAAATGGGTGACAGTTCATCAAACTTCCTAACATTGAGAAATTAGTGTAGAAAATGCCCAGATGTCATAAAAAGCAATCTAAAGTATCGTCAGATGAGTGCCCGAGGGATTTCTCGTTTGTTGATCAAAGAACACAAATTGAATAGTTTAAAAATCGGGTTTTCCCAAGTGCATCGATATGAGGAAAACGGGGATAAATATTTGGTCTCAGTTGTGACAACTGATGCCCCACTACACCAGAAACCAAGAACTAGCACCCGCCAACGAACCACGCAGCAGCAATCCACACCACAAAAAGAAAGAAGATCCAGGGCTGAAGAGGCCAAAAGCCTCGAACGGCCCAACTATACTATACGAGTATTTAATTAGCCTTATAAATGGCATGTTTTATCCTAAGTTTCCTAACCTTCGTAGCACCAAGGGGGGGCGTGTGTACCCCAAATTAGATTTTTTTAGTATTCCGTACTTAGTTACGCTTCCACCGGATCTGCTGTCTATGACTTTGTCCTTTAATGTTTCGTTATAAATTTGGTGTACTTGTATTTTTTTTATTGATAAATATGCAACAAAAACTAGCAACTATTTGATAGGGTGCACTCTTGGTAGTTTTGGTACCTTTTGGAACCAATAAAAATGTTATGGGCGTCTGACGAAGTCTATTGCCGACCTGTCTTTCCTGCTACAATGTCCAGAAGCAGATTTTCTGTTGATTGGATATTTAAGGTTTGATAATGTAGAAACAAGGGAAGAACGAAAATCCGTAGACAAGTTAGCTGCAATACGAGAAATTATGGAAATATTTGTTACGAAATGTAAAACATGTTTGTATCCAAGTGCCCATGTGTGCGTAGATGAGCAGCTAGTTGGGTTCTGTGGGAAAGCACCATTTAGGGTTTATATGAAAATCAAGCGGGATAAATTCGGATTGAAACATTGGATTCTTGCAGACGCTGAAAGTGCGTACGTACACAATATGCAGGTTTATCTTGGAATGGTCGGCCAACAGCCTGAAAAGGAACAAGAAAAGAGAGTGGTGATAGATATGGTTGAGCATTTACCTCCAGGCCACGGAGTAACTACAGAAAACTTTTTCACCAGTATCCCGTTAGCTGATGCTTTACTGGAAAAAAAACTAACATTATGTGGTACTACTATAAAGAATAAAAGAGACATTCCGGGAGAATTATTACCGAACCCCAATACAGAAAGACATTTCAGCCAGTTTTGCTTTATTGAACAACATACTTTGGTGTCCTACGTGCCAGATAAAAATAAATCTGTTATTCTTCTATCATCTGAACATCACGATGATGCTATATCTGCAGAAGAAACGCACAAAAAGCCACATATGATTTTGTACTACAATTCAACCAAGAGAGGTGTGGATACAGTGGACAAACTAGCAAAGAAATTTACTACTAACCGGAAGACCCATCGTTGGCCAATGGTAATATTCTCGAATATGTTAGACATTGCCGGAATACATTCCTATGCTATTTCGCTGCCAAAGCATCCAGATTGGGAGAAATAGCGATTCGATCGGCGAAGGCTGTTCCTGCTTGAATTTGGAAAAGCATTGCTTCTTCCCTCTGTGAAACCCAGATGCGAAAATTCACGAGGACTGAACTTTACAGTACTCGGTTACATGAAGACGTTAGTTCCTAATTTACAGCTGAGAGATGGTAGACATGAAGTAGTTGAAAACACCCCCAAGCAGAAAAATCCAGGAAGGTGCTTTGCATGTCCGCGAAAACGCGACAAAAAGGTTCGTACGTCATGTTAGTTAATAAAATCTGCCAATTACAATTACAAACTACAATTATAAAAAATGTAACAAATTAAAATAAATGTCTTTGAATACGTTATGCAGCTTAATTTTGTTAAAATACGCCAAAACCTACAAAAAATCGTTGGGTGCACATGCGCCCCACCTTGGTACTAAGCGTTCTTATTTCAGGCTGAGTGCTACGAAAGTTAATAAACATATTTCAAAGTCAAAGATATTTGTGGAAATCTGGGTTTATTATTTTGCTCCTGAAAAATTGAGTGCCCTTCTTTAGCATGCAGCATACAGTCCTCAGCTTGCTCTATCCAATTTTTATTTTGATTGGCCCGGCTAAAGGCCCCGGATAGTTTGGAGTCAAAAAACGACGATATTGAAACTGTTCAAGAGTGGATACGAAGATCTTCTTCTAAGAAGATATTAGAAAGCTTACGGCTTGGTGGCGCAATTGCATCACTAGGCAGGGATACTATATCGGAGGTTAGTTCTTATCGTTCTAATATTGGAATGCCTATTATTTTTAATTCCAGTTTATATTTTAACAGTCCTCGTACTATAAAATTAAAGAATTTAGTGCAGCAATTTAGAAAACAAATAAAAGGAGATAACGAAACCCAGATTTTCTGAAGAGTACGATAGACGTTTCAGAAATTGGTACTGAAACGTTGGCTCGTTTCGAACATTCAGTGTAATTATTACGGTATACAACATTTATTGGTTCATCTAGTAAAAGTAGTCAGATTTCCTTTCTCAAAAATTTTGAATTAAAATTACTATATTTTTTAATCAGTATTACAAAAATATCATGATGTACTCGCTTAATATTCCAGTAAAACTTAATTTTTTTAGTACAAATTATACCGGGGTTTCAATTAACTGAAAAAGTAAACTTTTTCGTAAGTACATTTTCATGTTTTAGCAAATCATCAAGAATTAAAACAATTTTCTGCACTCATTTAAGATACACTCTAGAGTATATTAATAGTGAGGTTAAATAAAAAATGCAATAGTTACTGAGAAAATGGAAGGCTTTCCCCAAAATAACGATGTTCAGGATAGAACAAATACCCATTATGTTGTCGCGCTAATTGGAAAGCAACACCACCCATCACTCCGTATTCCTCTATTTCCCATTCTCCGCCTATGTATACAATTATAGGACCACCTTTTTTATAGAACTGATCGTTGGTGATGTATCTCTAAAAACATTTTTTTTATAATTGCGGATAGCTTATCAGATACTTACTGCTTGATGTTATTATACAATATGTGTAATAATTACCGCACGATAGGTTCTATTATCTAATACGTCGAAATGGTCCAACGGTAGTTCAATAGTATGCCATATGCCCAAACGAGCTTCTTTATTTATTCGTTTTCTAGTGTCATTTTTATTCCATTGCTGCGAAATTATAGGTTTAAAATAAGCAAACGTTTTCTGTTATAGCTATAGAAATAAAATACGTTTCCTAGTTTCTCAGCTTTTCAGGTTTTCATTAAACTTTTATTGTTCAAGAAGTAGGCAGTTTACAACTTCCATTAATATCTTCTGTTGGTTAAAATGGATGAAGATTTTCGGAGAAGGTATTTCCACTCCATATAGTAACGCAGCGTACCAAACAACTATAAATCGCCCGGACCAGATGGAATATTGCCTATTCTACTAGCAAGCAGTCGACCTCCTGGCACCGTTTCTAATAAAAATCTTCCGCTTATGTCTAGCAAGAAACTACCTCCCACTGGCGTGAAGGCCCACTGAGGTGACCTTCAAAAGCGAAAATGGTCCTTATGGTGGGCAGACGCATGTTTGGTGAAACATGGGGACTGAAACCAAAGATGGTCAAATGGTACAACACTACGGTAGTTAAACTCATGATAATCTATGTCAGCCTAGTGTGGTGGCCTAAAGATAAGCAAAAGACAAGCATCACAAAACTAACCAGGATACAGAGATTGGCCTGTTTGTGTATATGTGGAGACATGAACAGCACTCCAAGTGTATCTATGGAAGCCCTTCTGGGAGTAATCCCTTTAGATATATATATATAAAAGGGGAAACCTGGATTGGAGCACATAGAATGAAATCCACCGGCAACTGGTACACCAGCCAGGAACGAAGTGGAGACAAACGAATACAGGAAGTAGTAGAGGTGTCGTTGAATAAAACCACAGTCAAACCCCACAATAGGAGGATTTGAGTGTGGTTTTATTCAACGACATATCTACCTTATCCTATTATGAGGCCTATGGACATTAACGAGTTTATTAACAAGGCAAGTCAAGCCACTTTATTCCATAAATTCAAACATTTTTCATTTAAGAAGAAGAAAATTAATCACAACTTATGGTGCCTAACAACATGCATCAAAGACGATCTAATTCCGAATTTCATCAACATTAGAGCCAGCAAATCTGCAAACACTGCGAAAGCCATCGCTACTGCACAGAGAGCTTAGATTAAGCTAGAAAGGAAACGTTGGTATAAAGAACGGGACATCATCCTCCAGCTCCAAAGAATACATCTATATTTAGCCAATTGGTTCAATTCATGGGATTGGGATGCTTTCCTTTTCAGAATTAAAAGTGACATTCAAAGTTTAAATAAAAATTTGTGGGATGTGACTGTGGTTTTATGCAACGACATATCTACCTTATCCCATTATGAGGCTTATGGACATTAACGAGTTTAAGTAGTAGAAGGTAACCCTATCCTTCAGATTGGTAGGACCATATCTTTCAGAGTATTCCTTTGACAAACCATTCACAGTGAGATACAATTGCAATTACTTGGCGCAAGGAACCCCACCACAGCTGTCAAGGGGACTAGTCTGGTACACAGACGGCTCTCGGACAGCACAATTCACAGGGGCTGGAATATATAACCAAAGACCAGTCTCCTTAGCTAAATGACCCAGGAAAGTCACGAAACACTTGAAGCAGGATAGGCGGTCCGGAGGTTCTAACCCACTACCTCTCGAATGAAAGGTAAATGCCCTACCGCAGAGCAACCTTCCTCGGTACAAGGAAGGTTTTCTGTTGGGGCTACCAAATTAAATAACGTTGTCTGGTTTCCCAACTCTACAATTTTTTAACACAGTTGTACTGTTCAACAAGTAAAAATTAAGTTTGCAATCGATACTGCTATTTTCTGCTGCTTATAATGAATGAATTTTCGAAGAAGCTATTTCTATCTTACCCCATATACCAACGTAGAGTACCAAACAACTAGCACAATCACCAACTTCATTACAGTTGTAAAAATAATATTAAAAGTAGATTTACATAACACACTTTGAGGAGCTTGATAAAATGTTTGACATTATTTTTATTACATGTACATAGTTTTAAGAAATACAATTTATGCCCGAATAACCAACTAAAACACTCAATTTTAAGTCTACGTCTTTTATGAGTCTCGCTTTAGTTGCCTTTATCGTAAATTACAGTTACACAACTACATTTTTAAACCGCTGCCATTGTTTATGCCACTTTATATCACGAAACACTTTTGAGCTTTTATCGATGTCATTATAAGAGCCAGTTTACTCTCCTACACATATTGTGTGCAATTTTATATTTTCTTTGTGTCGAAAGCGTTTAAAAGTGCAACTAATTTGTGAATTGATTGTGTAGATAATAAAATTCTGAAGTTTGGGCTTGTTACTTCAAACTGTTTATTGGTAAATTGAACAGTTTTAGGTAAACTTCGACTGTGACAAACAAAACCAATGTCGTTGGTTCTCAGGTTGTTGTAATTATTATTGCCTCACAATCGCTAAAGTGTAAAGCACAATTCAGTTGCACAAATCAGCCGAATGAATTCACTAAAGGATACAACATTTTTAAGAATCTTATTTTCGAAATGGTTATAATAATAATTGTGATTTACGTAGTAATATCTTGTGTTTATTAGTTTCAGTACAAGTTTGCTGAATTAGTTTCCCTTGAAGATAGTGTAGTACATGAATATAGCAGTAGCGGACAAACAATTTATAATGAACATGTAACTCAGTATATGGATGACAAACTACTTTTGTCTAGTTACTTTACGCTTCTTGGAAAAATTAGCTTGCCCAAAAAGTCACACAACTAGAATTCTTTACTGTCGTTTAATAAGTAAATACTTATGTATGGCCTGTAAAAACTGTTAGAATTTCCTGTGTTTTCATTTCCAAACAATGTATTCTCCTACAAGGAGTTTGGGAAATGTTATTTAGATGTGGATAATTGTGCTTTCATAAAATGTGATATTGTTCGTCACACATTATGTTTATTCTTCAAGCAGCAAGCAGGACCTCCTAGATATGATCATATGAAGCTGATAGATATTTTGGTACTAGCTGATCTCGTGCTGCAGCTACCTAGTTTGTCTTGTTTTCGCAACTCTCTGCTAAATTACTACCTTTTTCTGTAATTATATGCCGTACTCGGTCGCATAGCCAAGCACTGCTGGTGCTGGTCAAACGGTCACCTAAATGAAGTTAAGCAATCTCGGCTCACTACTAGAATGGGTCGCCGTTTAGTGGCACATCAATAGCAACCGGCT
The DNA here is from genome assembly GCA_014611495.1 of Limonius californicus. Lineage (NCBI taxonomy): Eukaryota > Metazoa > Arthropoda > Insecta > Coleoptera > Elateridae > Limonius > Limonius californicus. Next base: position 4,694 of record JABXWE010006494.1, on the reverse strand, counting down.
ATGCTTCGTAAGGCACACAGAAGGCATTGGTCCCGTCTACCACTGTAATGGTAGTCATTTCGTCAAGTTAGAAACTCTTGCGCCACTTCAACCCTGACACCAGCGTTCTATTTTTAAGTGTGAACTAAATCTGAATCTAAATCATATTGTAAACATATTTGCGTTGCATCTAAATCCCCAGCTTAGTAGAATTGTTTCTTTTTCTTCTTTCTTAGGCTGTTAGCTTGTTTGTTTAACCATTGAGTTCTCATTTTATAAACCGTCGTTCCATTTTTTCCTTTTTTTGTCCTTTCGACCTTGCTCCATGGAGTTGATTACCTCCACTTTTTCTTACTTTTTTTTCTGGGTCCAGAAATCCAGAACTACAAAATGGAAAAATATCTAAGGATTTAGATACCTTCCGAAGGATCTTGCACCTTTATCTAGGCCTATTCGGGTGTTGAGTCTATATCTGAAATAAAATGATTTTACTAAATATATTTGGATCTAGATCTATATCTCCAGATCAGAAGGCATTATGCAATTCCAAACTAAGTGTAAAGATCGAATATTCGTAGGTAAATCAATTTTTAAGTGTAGATTTTAAATCTTAACCAAAATATGTTTTAAATGTATGTGAATCTGCACCGAGATCCGTAGATCAGCAGAACTGCTTACGGATCTAAATACATTTTAAGGATGCATATTTAGGTATGTATCTTAAACGATGATCTAAATCATGTTTATGAAATATATGTGGGTCAGTATCTGCATACTCATATAAAACGTAGTTATGAGAAGATAAAATATGAATCGAGAAGACATACATTACATTGAGGAGAACATGGATTTTTATCCAAATCCATTTTAAGTGTGATTTTAGATCTGGGTCGTATACACTGCTCCAAGAAATTAACGCACCACAACTAACAATCGCAATATTGTTTAAAGTATTGCATGTAATGAAAAACGTTTAATGATAGATAATGCTTAAAATAAAGTAAACCATATTTTATCCAAATTAACAACAATCAACGCAATTTAACAACAATCAAGGCAAAAATTTAAAAAAAATAAATTCCAAAACTGAAAAATTGTAAGTTTACAGGTTCAGTAGGCTGTGTTTCCGCCTTGACTTGTTATGACAGCTTCACAACGGTGGTCCATGCTTGCAATTAACACACTTAACTGCTGTTGTTCAAGATTATCACACATTTCCACTAATGAATTCCCTAGGTCGTTAAGAGTTGCAGGGGGTAGTTGAAGGGATCGTACTTCTCTTCCGAGAATCTCCCAGAGGTGCTCAATCGGACTCAAGTCGGGATTTCTGGCTGGCCATTGCATAACAGGAATACCAACGTCTTCTAGGTATTCTTGCACAATTCTGGCTGTGTGGGGTCGAGCGTTGTCGTACATTAATTGGAAGTTGTCTCCCATATGTGGGGCATGTGGCACAACATACTGTTCTAAGATATACGTAATGTACCTCTGACTGTTTAAAGTTAATATTGAGCCACCACCAAATGCAGTCGTGGAGGCAAAATTGCATTGAGAATATCGTTCATTTGGACGTCTAAAAATTCGAATGCGCTTATCACAACTCTCCAAACAAAATCTGGACTCGTCTGTGAACAAAATGCGTCTCCAATCTTCATTTTCCCAATTCAGTGGTTTCTAACAAAACCCAATCTGTGTCTGCGATGGTCTGCAGTCAACTGTGGGCCAGTAGCTGATAATCTGGCTCTCAGATTTCCTTCCAGAAGACGCTGGTGAACGGTTTCAATGCTAACTTGCACATTATGTACTGCTGCAAGTTGTCTTTGGAGGGCTCTCGTGGTGGTAAAGCGCTCTCTTAGTGCACGCATTCGAAGAAAACGTTCTTCTACAGCGGTAGTAGCACGTGGTCGCCCTTGCCCTGGTACCTGTCATGTTCGTTAGTTTCTCTGAAACGCTGGATGACCCGAGAAATGGTTGTGTGGTTCACCCCAAGCCTGTCAGCGATAGCGCGGGAAGAATATCCTTCTTCGGACAAAGTAAGGGCTAAGACACACTCATCACGACTTAAATTTCTTGAGATACGTTGCATTTTAAATAAGACTGATCGTACAAGCAATTGTTTGATGACAGCTACACGATTTGATACGTTTTAAAGTAAAACGAAACTGCAAGTAAACTGTAAATGTGCATGTAAAATTGATTAATTTTTTTAACAAAGTTAAAGATGTAGAAACAGACCAAGAGTGACATGTGTCTATCAGGTTTGTATCAGACATTCATTCCATGCATTTGGTTGAAGTAAATAAATAGAGCACTACTTTTCTTTTATCCCAACATTAATTTATTGGTGCGTTAATTTCTTGGAGCAGTGTATATTACATGTATTATATCTGCATCTAGATTCCACAATAGCCAAATTACACAATGCAAAACTATCTAAGGACACATTTCGAACGATCTCGTATCTGTATGTAATTCAATTTTTAGGTGTGATTAGTAGACCTAGATCATATTTATTAAATGTATCGAGGTCGGCATCTACATTCTCAGATCAGAAAATACAAGCATAAGTATGAAGGATCTGTACCCATTTTAAGGCCCTAGATCTTTATCAAATTCCAGTTTTAAGTGTGAATTTTATATATGAATCTAAATAATATTTATTAAATGTATTTCCATCAATACCTAGATCCTCAGATCAGTAGAAATTAAATATTCAGATCCATCTAATGATCTAGATATGTTGTGGAGAATCTATTTTTGCATCTTCATCTAGATCCTCCAAGTATAATTACGAAGCGTAAACTATGTAAGGATCTATATACATTTCGAAATATCCTGCAAGTTTATCCACATCCATTTTTTAGGTGTGGATCTTACATCTACATCTCGATCATATTTATTAAAAGTATTTAAGTCTGTAGCTACATCCCAGATCATAAAGAGTTATAAAATGCAATACCATGCATCAACTATCTTTGTACATACGTTGTAAGAATCTTGAATTAATATCTAGATTAATTTTTAAGTTAGAATTGAAATCGGGGGGTTTAAGTCATATTTACAAATGTATTTGCATCTTTATTTGCTTTTCCATATTTTTAGTTGTGGGTCTAGATCATCTTTGTCAAAATGTATGTTAAATGATTTTATCTTACAATGGTAAAATTGTTCTCAATGAATAGTATATGAAGTTGTATAAATATTCCACTAATACGGAAGTGTAAATCTGGTGTGTATAAAACAATATTAAATGAGGTAAACTAAAGAAAAGAGTTGCAACTATAAAATTACATTATTTTAATAGCAGCACTTAATACTGGCGTTGGTATATGCCATAAATACATATAAGCAAAAACCCTGCTGAGAATATAAAGCCGGTTACACTATTGTGCTTTACGGTATTATATTCAACTAATTACAAACGTTCTCCCTTTTATCCAGGTTTAATTAATGTTATTCCCTTATATGCATTCTAATTTGTTGTGACTAGTACTCTATCTGGAGAAGCAAAATGCATTCCCGTTGGAGGAATAGAAAGGCACCCGTTGCGTTTTGTACCGCAGGGTGCGATTCCAAGGCTACCTGCGATACGGCAGCAGTCATGCAACCTCATTCATCACCACAGGGCGCCGCGTATAATACACTCGGTACAGAATAGCAAGTCTATAACTCTGTGTAATGTAGCTACCCTGAGCTTATCGGATTACGGATATTCCGCTACTATAAAACCTTTCATACCTCGCCTATCACCGAGCTTATACCTAACGCACGTAATGGACTACCACCATACAGAATGCTTTGCATCTAAATTTTCATTTTTCTCTTGAGGAAATGTATATCTTTATGGATCGAGTCAAAACCGAGGACATTTTTGTTTAGTGTCCTCTTTCATAACTTCTTCTGTTTTATAACGAAAACAGGACACTAACCCAAATAAGGATTTCACATATATAGGGTTCTTCAAAAGTACACATGTATACATAAATCATGACTTTTTAAACAAAATTAACCAATCAATCAATGATGGTCATCTGTATTCGAATTGGATACTTTTGCGGAAATTGCAATAATAAAAAATAGACTCAATTTCAACAAGATATATTTACATATTGTGTTTTATACGTATTTCGACATTTTACATGACATTTTCAAAAGCATTTAATATTGTAAACATTTGTAGCTAGGGCAGCAGCTGGATCTGGATTTTGGACTCGCCTCTGGTCTTCTATTCCAAAACTTCCAATAGCGGCGAATTTGTGAACTTGTTTTGGACATTCATTAAAGATGTATTTGTTAAAGTGTGTTTCTGAACTTGAAAGTCCTCGAGTATATCCAATTTACGTTTATCATCACATAATTGTAAAAATGTGATTGATTATATTATTTGATGCCAATGCATGATTGTGTGATAAGTGTTTAACGTAGTTGGATTTTTATGGGTGTTTGTATTTGTATGAGAGTATGTGTTCTATGTATCTGGTGTCAAAAATTGTAATTGTTTGACCTGTGTACACATAATTACACAGTTTAATTTGTAAATACCTGATTTTATCAAATCGTTAATTCTATATTTTGCGTTGAATAAGGCATTGAAAGTTATTTCTGTTGTTTTATAAATTACTTTAAATATAGTTCTTTTGATTATAATTTTAGCAATTTCCTCCGATATATTACAGAAATAAGGAATTGAAATATATTCCTGTGTTATTTACCCT